>CAUOFW020002037.1:0-59645 GCA_963454935.2 Ilex paraguariensis
AGAAACTTTAGCTCACATTTTGACACGTTCTTGCAACCTCTACTATGGCAAAGATATCCAGCAAACAGTCATATTTATGTTGGTGATTAAAATAATGCTAAACATATAATAACATTCAAGATATAAACAATTGTAGTACAGATATTAATCAATCTCAAACAGTCATATTTATCGGGGGATTAAAATAATGCTAAACATGTAATACATTCAAGATATAAACAAATTTTGTACAGATATAATTAATCAATCTTTCAGAATGTTAAAATGGAAGGAGATAGGGTAGAAGAAATTAATTAACTGTATATTGTTGGAGATATTTATTAAAAAAATTAGTAAAAAGTAGGACAAAAAGGACACTCTTAATTATATACCTCCCAAGGAAGTATCTGTATTGTAGGAGAACACCGGAGTCCTCCTGTTGGACAAGTCCCTCTTCCTCAAGAAATTGTGTCTTATAATATCTCGCCGATGCTCCACATTACACCTCACATCCTGCCATATTTCACCGACAAAGGATTGATCATCATTTTCAGCAGTGGCAGCAATTACTGGATGATCTAGATTTGCAGGCACTGGGGACATAGTGAGTCCTGCAGAATTCTGTTGCATATCCGGGGGTACAGGATAACCATTATGAAGCATCCATCTGATGGGAAGCTCTTTATAAGTTAAACCCGAACTTGTGCTTGGTTTAATTAACCCCTCCAAAACATCTATGAAGTAGTCTGGAGGATTAACACGCTCTGGGACATCAATCCCAAGTCCTGCAAAGTATGCTTCAACTTTCCTTACTGATCCATGGTATACAGTGAGACCACCTTTTGCCAGAAGAATCAAATCATCAAACATGTTGAACAAGGTGTAGCTGAAACAGAAAATTTACCACTATTTAATTGATAGAACAAAGTAAATATAATGAGTTTACAATTCACTATTTTATGGGGTCTCGTTCAACATTTAATTAGGATTGTAGCCCCTATTTATTGTTTATGCCACCTCAGTTTATGCAAGAGTCAACCTTTCCAGCATATGAAGTAACTTAATAGATCCCTCGATGTTGCAACATTGGAAGCATTAACAACACTAAAGATGACTATCACAATCCTTGTATACAAGCATAAAATCACAAAGTTACAATTACATGCATAAGCTTATGTTGTTGACATAAGCTTCAATTCATTATTTTATGGGGTCTCATTCAACATTTAATTAGGATTGTAGCCCCTATGTATTGTTTATGCCACCTCAGTTTAAGCAAGAGTCAACCTTTCCAGCATATGAAGTAATTTAATAGATCCCTTGATGTTGTAACATTGGTAGCATTAACAACACTAAAGATGACTGTTAAGAATATTAGGGTAGTATATGTAAATTGTTAATAGTAAGAGGGTGTATGTGTAATTCTTATTATTGAGAGTTAACTATAAATATAAGTGTTGTATGAGAGCTAGGTTATGTTGTTAATCTCTCTCTTTCTCCCTAAATATATCTCTAATATTGTATTAATCTTCCAAACTTAACATGGTATCAGAGCAATTACGATCATAAATATATATTCTGAATAAATTTTGTTTGTAGAGGTGTTACTGTTGCTACTGTTGTGGTGGTGTTGGTACTGTCGTGGTGGTGTTGTAGCATCGTGGTGGTGGTGCTACTGTTGTGGTGTTGATACTGGCTGTGGTGGTACTGTGTTTGCCGCAGTTTGGTGTGTGTTGGTGGTGGTCCTGTGTTTGCCGACGTTCGGTTTGTGTTGTTTGTGGTCAGTTGTGGTGTTGTTCAGTCGACGAGCTTAGTGGTGGTGGCGTGGCTGTTGAGGCGCAGTCAGCACAGAAGAGGGTTTTTTGCAACCCTAACCAACAAAGAAGAAACAGCCCAGACCCGATCCACTTCGGGTCAACCCAAATCTGATCCAACCCCAGTTGGTTTTGGTTCAGCCCAATTTCAGTGGTTCAGACCGGTTCAGACAATTTTATTTGGGTTCAGAGGTTTAGCGAGAAAAACTAACCCGGTTCAGTGATCCATCAAGCCAAACCAGCCCGGTTCAGTGATCCAGCACGCCAAACCGGCCCGATTCAGTGCTCCAGCCCGGTTTAGTGATCCAACAAGTCAAACCGGCCCGGTTTAGCGGTCCAACTAGCTTTTCTAGCCCGGTTCAGTGATCCAGTAGCCTTTTCTGGTCCGGTTCAATAGTCCAGTACCCTTTTTTGGTCCGGTTCAGCGGTCTAGTGTACTTATTAGATCCGGTTCAACGTTCCAGTAAGATTCTCCAGCCCGGTTTGGTGATCCAGCAATCTTTTCCTCTTCGGTTCAGCAGTGTAGTAGGTGATTCTTGTCCGATTCAGTGATCTAGTGATTTTCTTTTTCTATTTGCTACACTTATGAAACCCAAGCAAGATACTGAGTTGGTTACTATTACACGAGAAGAGTATGTTTAGTTCTTGTCCCAGCAACAAGCTGTCCCATCTCCCCTCTACTACTACTTTTGCCCAGTCAGGTATTACTTCCACTTATTTATTGTCCTCCACTCGTAGTCCCTGGATCATAGACTCTGGCGCTTCTGACCACATGACTGGTTCATCTGATGTTTTTTCTACTTATCAGTCTATTACTTCCACACGTAGTGTTACTCTTGCTAATGGTACTTGTTCTAAAGTTTCAAGTCTGGGTACTACTCACTTGAGTCCTGATATGTCCCTATCTTCCGTGTTATTTGTTCCTCAGTTTCCTTTTAGTTTACTTTCCATAAGTAAGATTACTCATTCTCTAAATTGTTTCGTAACCTTTTATCCCTCTTATTGTGTCTTTCAGGATCTCAAGACGAAGAGGAAGATTGGTACGGGACATGAAACTGATGGCCTATATTACCTTGACTTTGATTCACCCACCCAGGCCCTACAGACCTCGTTGTCTCCTTTTCAATGGCATTGTCGTCTTAGACATCCCTCTCTCCAGAATCTAAAGCGCCAAGTTCCTAGCCTTAGCTATGTGTCGTCTTTGCCTTGTGAAGCTTGTCAACTTAATAAGCATCACCGTATGTCTTTTCAATCTAGAGTCAATAATCGTGTGTCTAGTCTATTTGAGTTAGTACATTCTGATGTATGGGGTCCCATAAAGAATATTTCATCTAATAAATACCCTTATTTTGTGAAATTTGTGGATAACTATTCTCGTGTGACTTGGTTGTTTTTATGAAAGCTCGGTCTGAATTGTTCTCTATATTTGAGACCTTTCGTAAGGAAATAAAAACTCAGTATGGTTGTCGTATACGTATTTTACATTCCGATAATGCTCGGGAATATGAATCTGATCATTTTTCAGCTTATTTTAGTAAAATTGGCATTATTTATCAGATTTTTTGTGCTTGCACCTCTCCACAGAATGGTATTGCTGAACGCAAGAATCGTCATTTGTTGGAAGTCTCTCGTACCCTGTTATTCCAGATGAATATTCCCCGATATTTTTGGAGTGATGTTGTTCCTACTGCTTGTCACCTTATTAATCGTATGTCATCCTCTGCATTAAATGGCAAAGCCCATATTCTGTTCTTTTTCCTGGTAAGCCCTTATTTTTCCCGACTCCTAAGGTTTTTGGATGTGTCTGTTATGTTCACAATTTGGGTCCTGAATTCGACAAACTTGACCCTCGAGCTACCAAATGTGAATTTCTTGGTTACTCCCGCACGCAGAAGGGGTATCGTTGCTACAGTCCTTCTCTAAACCGATACTTTACTAGTGCCGATGTCACGTTTGAGGAATCTATTCCATATTTTCCAGCACCTTCTCAGCCTTCGGATCTAGACTTTGGGTCATCTCCCATACCATCATCTCTTTCCTCATCTTCAGATATTCCGCTGCCTACTGTGTTACCATCTACTTTACCTCTCCGTGTCTACTCTCGCCGTCCTCGCCCATCGACTGAGGTGCCCGTACGGTCTTCCTTGCCGCCTTTTGATCCTGGTACATCAGGTAATTTAGACTCTTTACCTATTGCTCTTCGGAAAGGTACTCGTTCGTGTGTTACTAATCATCCCATTGCTCATTTTATTTCATATGATGCCTTGTCTCTTGCCTTCTCTTATTTTACTTCCAAATTATCTACTATATCTATTCCTAAGCATTTACAGGATGCATTATCTGATCCGGGTTGGAAGAAAACTATAGAGGAGGAGATGGATGTCTTACATCATAACGGGACTTGGGATCTCGTTCCTTTACCTCCTGGTAAACGAATTGTTAGTTGTCGTTGGATGTATGCTGTTAAATTTCATCCGGATGGTTCTGTGGAGCGTCTCAAAGGCAGACTTGTTGCAAAGGGCTTTACTCAGACTTATGGTATTGATTATGAGGAGACTTTCTCTCCTATTGCCAAAATTTATTCAATTCGTATCTTGATTTCTTTGGCTGCTAATCTTGATTGGTTCTTGTTTCAGTTAGATGTCAAGAATGCCTTCCTACATAGTGACTTGGTTGAAGAGATATATATGAAGCAGCCACCTAGATTTACTGCTCAGGGGGAGTATGGTAAGAGTGTATGTTGGTTAAAGAAATCTTTGTATGGTTTGAAGCAGTCACCAAGGGCAGGGTTTGGTAAGTTTTCAGATGCAGTTTTAGAGTTTAGTCTTCTTCGATGTCAGACAGATCATTCTGTGTTTCATAGACGGACAGATGCTGGATATGTTCTATTGGTGGTCTATTTAGATGATATTGTGATTACTGGAAATGATTCTGAGGGGATTGCCAAGTTAAAAATATTCTTGCAGGATCGATTTCATACTAAGGATTTGGAAAAACTCAAGTATTTCTCGAGTATTGAGGTGGCTCGATCTAAACAGAGTATTTGTTTATCCCAGAGGAAATATGTACTTGACATGCTAGAAAAAGCAGGTTTGCTGGGTGGCAGACCTATTAATGTTCCTATGAATCCGAATCAAAAACTTTTGATGGATGATGGTGCACTGTTTGAGAATCCGGGTCGGTATCGCAGATTGGTTGGGAAGCTCAATTATCTCACTATTACTCGACCGGATATTTCCTATGCAGTCAGTATAGTAAGTCAGTTCATGGGGTATTCTAGAGTACCACATTAGGAAGTAGTAACTCGTATTCTGCGATATCTCAAACAAACTCCTAGACTTTGACTGTTATATCGAGGTAATGGACATCTTAGAGTGGAAGGTTTCTCAGATACTAATTGGGTTGGCTCTCCTTCTGATCGGAGATCAACCACTAGTTATTGTACTTTCTTAGGAGGTAATGTTGTCTCATGGAAGAGTAAGAAACAATCTGTGGTAGCAAGATCCAGTGCTGAGACCGAGTATAGGGCAATGACACATACAACGAGTGAGTTGACTTGGCTACTACACTTACTTCAGGAAATTGGGTTTCCAGTTCAACTTCCTTTACAGTTGTTCTGTGACAACCATGCAGCTATCCATATCGCTGTCAATCTGGTGTTTCACGAGAGCACCAAGCATATTGAAGTTGATTGTCACTTTATTCGGGACAAGATAGCAATTGGGGAGATTACAACTCCATTTGTGAAATCTAAAGATCAGCTTGCAGATATATTTACCAAAGCATTGAGTCGTACACGTCTTACAGTGATTTGTTCCAAACTTAGATTATATGATATATATAATCCAGCTTGAGGGGGAGTGTTAAGAATATTAGGGTAGTATATGTAAATTATTAATAGTAAGAGGGTGTATGTATAATTCTTATTATTGTGAGTTAACTATAAATATAAGTGTTGTATGAGAGCTAAGTTATGTTGTTAAGCTCTCTCTTTCTCCCTAAATATTGTCTCTAATATTGTGTTAATCTTCCAAACTTAACAATGACTATCACAATCCTTGTATATAAGCATAAAATCACAAAGTTACAATCGCTAAAGGAGCATAGATTTCATATACACGAACTAAATACATGAACCTCATCCAAGCAAACCTTTCAGATTGAATGGTTTACCAGGTTATACATGGAGATAACATGGAGATAAAACTTCCAGGAACCAAAAAGAATATGAAAAAGAACAGAGCCCCCCGAATGCAGTCTTGTGATAGTGATAAATACCTCGGTTGGTGGACAACCATGCAGATGTTCACCCCTTCAAGAGCTTCACGTCGAAGTGCTCTCAATAGTAGCTGAGAAGAAGAACTGTCCAAACCAGATGTGGGTTCATCTAAGATCAGAAGTGAAGGTTCCATCACCAGTTCCAGCCCAACATTCACCCGCTTTCTCTGGCCCCCAGAAATTCCTCGCTTCTCTACTGTTCCAACCAAGGAACCCCGCACTGCCTGCAACCCCAAGGACTCAATAACTCTTTCAAGAATGAGAACCTTATCTGGCTTTGGCAGGTCTGCGGATAATCTTCAATTATTAAAACAATGAAAAGCAGTCAGTAGACAAAAGATGTACGGCAGTGATTGGATGATGTAGACAAAAATAAACATATTGAGCACCGAGGATGGACTAAATTAACATTGGAGATTCCCAAAATGTCTATTCATATTACACTTCAATTTTTGGGCAGCTTCCCTTCAATTTTGTTTTTGTTATCTTGAATCAATCAAATAGTAGGACGAGTAGATTGATGCGGATGTGGCCTGGATAAAGTGACAGTAGAAGAAATGATAGGATAAACTATACATTTGAGAATGATAGTGCAGCAGCAACTAAATAAAGTGTGGGAGAAGGTTTTCACAGATGCTTTGATTTTACAAAATGAAGAGCCATGATTCGATTTGTATGCATTACTACAACAAATAGAAATTCATGGACTAAAGTGGTGAAGCAAGACATGGCATCCAAGGCAAAGTAGGGTTCACACTATCAATCCCAACAAATCCACATTTTAATCTTTGTTAAAAAAAAAAAAAAATTAGCGGAATCCCCAATTTTAGAAAGAAGCTCAAAAGAATCACAATTTAAGCAAGTTCGAAAGGGCATATTGACCTGCCATCTCAATAGAAACGAATCACACCCATGCGGCACCACACAGAAGAGCAGCTTAAAGCAGCACTCTGCAACCCAGACACATTGAGCTAGGACAGCCTGGGGTTGATTTCCTTCCAATGCCAACACGCAAAAGGTTGGTGAGGAGTCTCCAAGCCCTGTGTCCTGATGAAGGCCAGGGCCTCCCAAAGGGTCACATGTCATATAGCCAACTTTGGGCATGCCCACTGTCTTAGGCTTGAATGGTCAAGCTGCCAAAGATTAAGCCAAATATCGAACCTCTGAGGGAAACTTTGCACGTCCTATCCACCTTTAAGTGGGTCTATATGCCCCTCTACCTTTAGACCAAGATCAGGGTCCAGGACTGCTCTATGGTGTTAGGTTCCAATGCTAGGATAGTCTTGCCCTAGGGTAATAAGCAGTCATAGTTTAAGGTTGTGGTATTCGCCGTCGACTCGGATAGCAATTGACCGTGGCGCATTATTGGACAATACAACCTAAAAGAAAAAGTTGAATATGGTGATAAATTCAGTCCATGTCGTAGCGTCGCGGAACGATGTCAGCCAATTCGGTGACAAGTAATTAACATTTCCAGTTTTGCTGGGTAAACTGAAAGGGTATGGATAAGCACTCTCAATAGTGTTGGTGGTGAATAACATAGAACTAGGGATGACAGTGGACCGAAGCGGGGGCGGAGGGTGTAGTCTTCATCCCTCTACCTGCTTAAAAAAACTCTGTCCATTCCCGATCCACCCCCGTTAATAGGTATAGTTTTCATCCCCATCCCCATCTCCATCTCCGTCCGCGGGTAAATTTGTTTCCCACCCCGTCCCCCGCTTCACCCCCGCTCAATCCACCTTGCCCACCTCAACCCAAGCCCAAGCCCAAGCCAACATAATCCAAAATTCAAAATAAATCTAACATTCTAAATAATCCAATATAATTATAGAATATCATAACATCATTAAAAACTTGTCATCTACATCATAATCCAAAATAATATAATTAAAACCTTATCAACAACATAATCCAACATAATATAATTAAATACTTGTCTTCCATGTAAATCTAACACAGCATCATGTAATACAACATAATGTAACATAACATAATCCAACATAAAAAAAAAAAACATAAAAACACAAAGATTTACACTTTTACAAACCAAAAACATGAAAAAAAAATCAAAAAACAAAACAATTTCTTAAATAAAAAATCATTCAATAATATGTAGATTTATATTCACAGCAACATATATATATATATATATATATATATATATATATATATATATATATATATATATATATATATATATATATATATATATATATGTATTAACAACAATAAAGGATAAAGAAGAGAGGGGCGAGGCGGGAGTAAGTGTCAGTTCATCCCCGCATGGGATTATACGGGTATATGTCCACCGTCCAGTACGTATGGTTTATTCTTGGTCTAAACAGCGCGAGTTTGGACGAATACCCATTTTTACCCGTCCATTGCCATCCCTACATAGAACCACCACATTGATAGACAAAATCAAGTTGTCAAAACATGCATCGGAATAAGTATCATTTTTCAAAAATAATGTATTGTGTATCATAAGATACGCGCAATTTAAAAAATTTGCATACCTGCCCCCCCTTCTGTTTAAAATATGTAAATATGTATTGTTTAAAGTAATATAAATATCATTTCAACTCACTCATCATTTCATTTGATGTGTGTGTCCAATAGAGATCAAAAAAAGATAATTGTTTGTCTTCATAATACAAAGATCAAAATATAGTTATGATTTTATCTGTTTGAATAAGAAGAAAAAAAATAACATGCAAGAGAAACAAAAGATGGTCTCATGACAAGTAGATGATCGAGAGTTTCTTTTATTTGAGATCAAACCCAAAAATAAAATAACACATAGAACAACAATGTTTCACTATTTATTGTAAAAAAAATCATTGTGAAAACGGCGTCACTTTATATTGCGCGAATTGTTTTCTCATTCTATCGAAACATATCTTACAGTATGTATTGCATATCGCAAGATATGGTGAAAAATGATATAATTCGTAAGATACGTATCATTTGGGTATAGTATCGAGACGTATCGTAAGATACATATCGCGTAGACAACTATGGGCAAAATTATTCGGTTCACAATTTTGAGGCCAAAAATAAAATTTATATCAAATTTAAGAACAACCGAGGATGATTACCATCCCATGCTTGTTATATACAGCTTGATATTACCTTTAGACTCTGCATCTAAAACAGCAATTACATTAGGGCTATGAGGTGAGACAACCAGCATGATGAAATTCAACAATTACTCACACCTAACATGTTTTTCTACACGCTACGAATCTCACAATACTAATTGACTAATTTGAACAATGAATTTAACTTTGAAGGAATTAAAATATATTGCATGTAAAGATGCTAAAAAACAACATTCATACCTGCACCTTGCACTGAACCAGAGATTCTCCTCCACAGTCAAATTTCCGTGCACAACATCATCTTGTGGCACAAAACCAATGATTCTCTTATATGAATGGATTGAGTCTGTCTTTCCATTTATGAAAATGGAACCAGTTAGTGTGCATCCAACTGCTTTTCCTGCAAGAGCAGAAAGAAAAGTTGTTTTCCCAGCCCCCGATGGACCCATCACAGCAGTAATGTGGCCAGGCATGATCTTCCCAGTAACACACCTCAAAAGATGTTTCTTCTTTCCTTTCAAAGTAAGGGTTAGGTCTCGGAAAGAGACCTCAATCACAGGCCTTTTCCGGATTTCATTATTTGTTGCCAACGAAATCACTCCTGAGAAGGTAAGATTCTTGTTCTGCTGCTCCCGAGCTTTCTCTTTCTCAATTTGTGCATATGCATACTTGAAAATCTGACTATGAGTATGAATTTGTTTTTCCTTTGGCATTTTCTTTTTGGTATTTCTATCTTCAATTTCCAAGCTGAAATCTTCAGAAATATCAGGATCATCTTCAATTGCATGCATCATCTTCATAAGATCATTAGGCTCTGTATTCTTTGTTTTGGATGTAGTAGATGATTGCTGATATGTACCTGAACTGCTTGGGAGCATAGGTGGGTATAAGTCATCATCTCTTTCGCTTCTTGCTGGATTCAAGATTTTAAGTTGCTCAGAATGTGTAACAATTTTTTTACGAGAAAATGTGCGAGAAAATTGAGCTTGTAATCCAGATGCATGCTTCTTAGCAGCCTCTTTGGCAGCTTTCCACCTTTCACGTGCCTCTGTTTTCTCCCTAACACTTCTAGCAGCCGCTTCCCTGGATTTGGCATGTCTCCTTTCCCGTGTGCTGATAACTTGGTCAGAACAATTGTAAATAATGAGCAGAAGAGTACATAAAGCAGCCTGCAATAACAGGTGATATGCGCAATATCTATTAGCTGTGACTGCATGAAAAGAGCTAAAGGCATACTTCTTGCTATGTAGGTAGTATAAGACAGAACATGACATCAGATGGAATTCCAAGAGAATGCATACTGTATCAGCTATCATCTATACATTGATACTTCTAGTAACATAATTGTACACTTATTGCAAGCATCAAGATTAGACCAGTAACCTACAAGAAATATCGGAAACAAACACAACAGAAAATAGAATGAAACAGAAACAATAATGAGAACAACAATTTTGACCATGCATTTATCATTCTTATGATTCTGACCACTAAAGCTGCAAGTGCTTCTATTCTTCTGGTTGTCCCAACATAATCATATCCATTATTCAATATTCAATATTTTGAGTGTATCATTTTTCACATAGAATGTTTACTCATAGCATGAACTCGTGACTACCCTAGAATATCATAAAGGTAACATAATCATTTCAGTATTCAGAACAACTTACTATGAGCATTATTCCATATGCATGAATATTTTGATTTGCAGTGTTGGGATCGCATGAAGCCAACTTGAAACATCCTGAAAGTTTATCATTAATGTTAGATGCTTTGTGAAGACAGTAGTGCAGGGACCAAAACTCAAACATGGGCCACAGGAACATGACCAATGAAAACAGCAAGTGGTTAAATAAATGCATTTATTTTCCACTTTTACCAAAATAAGTTATGTTTCTTACGTTTCTCAGATGTAGAACCCGTACGGCAGTAATGCCTGAAATTATAAGAGAAAACCTACAGCATTAACAATGGCAGAAGGGCAAAAACAATTGCAAATACCATCAGATGTACAAGACTATAAGTTTCCTAGATATAAAATCATTTCTCAAAATCCTGATGTTATTATCAGTACATGGTATAACAAGTAAACCAGGTTGCAAGTCACAAAATGATACACAACCACTTAATAAGTGTTGGGATAAACCCTACCCATTGCTACAAGGAATTTTCTGTGTAGTGGTTGGACAGTAGGAACCTGCTGAACAGAATACCTCACTAGTACTGGCAAAATCCGCCCAAATGTTTGCCCCACCACACGTATGATTTGGATGTCCAGGAGGTAGTTGGTAGGTGTACCTGCAAAGGGCTATCAATGACTATGTTGTGCACACCATAGGTTATCGACAAAGATCGAAGAAGCATCATAATGATAATCAGAACTTACGGTTCACATACACCAGTAGCCTTATTGAGCGTTGCAAGTGGGCAGTAGGAACCCAATGGGCAAGCTTCAATAGCAAGATAACCAATGGCATCTCAGTAAATTATCAGACACATCTTCCATCTTATCCACAATCAACATATAAGTGCAAAGTTGCAATAGCATGTGTGTGAAAGAAGGAATGTATGACTTGCCACATGGAAAAAAATACATATGTCAATCACATGCTTACCAAGGTTTCCCTAGTTAAGAGTTGTGTCCGCACGCACAAACACGTGTTCAACTATTGGTACAGCCACATAAGTGTAGACCATGCTTGGTAACTCAAGGAACATAGTTCCAACATGAACTATAGTACATCCTACTACAACTGCCAAAGTACATCCTCTATTGGATGCAAAATGGAGTGATATGCCTATTATAGTGTGGAAGATGTCTAAGAATAACTTGAACAATGGGAAGGGAAGGTACACTATGTTACTTGAACTTGGACAATCATGCTTAGGTGCTAGTACATTTCTAGATGGCAGTTTATCTAATCTTCAGATCCTAAAACACAAGGATGAGCTAACTAGCACTTTGATTCACATTTTTCTTTTACTCCTTCAGAAGATGGTGTGTTCATGAGTGCTTAATATAGGCACTGGACTTGTTTTATTAGACATGTGCATGTAATGAAGGAATACAAATAAGAAAATAATGAAGGGCAAGCTTGTCTGGTGCACGTCTGACTAGGCAGATCAAAATCATATCCGATTTCCAGACATGTCATGATGTGTCCGACACAAGCATAATATTTAAATTGCGTATCGGAAGGCGGTTTTTCAAAAATAGTGTATCGTATCGTATTGTATATCGTAAGATACGCATAATTTTAATTTTTAAATAATTATTAATAAAATATATCTATATAATAAATCAGATAGGTGTTTGAACTTATGGGGGGTATATTGTTCTCCCCAAATTTCACACACCTAACACACGTTCCCCCCCCCCCCAAATTTCAAAAATCCAATACACACTTCACAACACACAGTTGCATATACATACACACATTTTAATGCATGCATAGTATAATAATTCAGTGTACAATGACTTTAGTAACGAGGTATCGCTAGTGTGTGTGTGTGTGTCTATATATACTTTTGTAAAAAAGTCATAAACTCATAATAACATAGCACTTCATTAATATTCTATCAACTATTTAAGTTCCCAACATAGTTCAATAATATCAAAACACAAAGACCTCTAATTCAAATTTCAAATATCAACTGCTTGAATAACGTTAATACTAATAAAAAATTTTGAATTCAATTGAACAACGTTAACAACAGACTTTATTTATTTTTGTTAAATTATAACCACTGAAACGATGTTCTTTCACTAGTTAGTGATTTAAAAATAAGTTGTAAGGTAAAACGATGTCATTTCAACCCTAAAAAAACTAAAAAAAAAAAATTAAAAAACAGAATTGTCATGTATCGTACGTATCGTATTGTATCGGACGTATCATATAGTGTATTATACGATACAGTACAAAAATAATACAGAGACATGATACATATCGTTTTTCAGGTGTATCGTGACATATCGTATAATACGTATCGCATATCGTACGATACTAATAACTATGGACACAAGTATTTCACACATTTAGAAGAGTGGAAGTAAGATAAAAGCAACTAAGGGATGCCTAATATATTTGTTGAACATATCCGAGAACAAAGTTGTTAGTATCGTACGATACGCGATACGTATCGTACGATACGTTACGATACAGCCCTAAAACGATACGGATCGTAGTTATGTATCGTTTTTGCGTTGTATCGTCCGATACACGATACGTTTTTACGATACGATACGTATCGGTACGATACGCACGATACGTGCAATTTTTTTTTTTTTAAAAACGACGTCGTTTTGTGCTCTGATTTTTTTTTTTAAAAAAACGACAAGTGAAGACTTGTTGGCATCCGATCACAATGATGATGATGATGATGCATTTTCAATTGAAATTGAAGATTGAGTTCAAAATGGATGTTAGAAATTTGGATTAGAAGTCTCTTTGGTGTTTAAAGTTTGAATTAGTGAACTATGGTTGTGAACTTTGCATTATAATAGTAGTGGATTATGTTGATAACTTGAATAGTTGGTGGAGTATTAATGAAATGCTATATTTTTTATGAGTGTATGACTTTTTTTCAAAGGTATATATATTTTTTTATTATTTATTTAAAATTGCATCGTATCTTACGATACACGATACGATACAATATTTGTATCTTACGATACGCCTTCCGATACACGATTTGATAACTATGTCCGAGAATAACATGACTTCTATGTCCATGTCAACCAATAGCTATTTAATTTTGTCCGAATGTTTTACAAATGAATGAAGTGGGTTTCAAAAAGAAGATAAATACAGGTTTTTATACATACACTTTTGATATGACAATGGGTTGTCGGGGATTCGAACCCAAAATTGATCGAATGGAGTAGGTAAACTTAAAGGGAGTCCCATTCATGTTTTAAAGATAACTCATTGCTTGGCCATAGTAGACGCTTATGAAGCACAGACACTCTCAAGAAGGCGACGTATTCGTGTCGGACACCAACAATCTTCAGACACTCTCGGACACGTGTTCGATACTCTTTTATCCGTATCCATAATTAAAGAAAAAAAATTAGTTTCAGACACGTGTCCGACACTTTGGTGACATGTCCGACACTTCTTTAGAACATGGCTACTACTAAACAATAAACATATGTTGAAATGTGATCAACAAAATTTAAAATTTTGAGAACATATAATCACTAATACTAGACATGTTAAAATTGTATTTCAAATATAATAATAAAACAAAAGATGCATAAAAATTTTAAAAAAGAGGAATTGAGAAAATGAGAGCAATTATTTAAATTATATATTAGGTACACATTGTCTACAAAAAATTGATGATTATTGACTATTATGATGATGATGTAGTCTAAAAATTTGCACAGATTACTACACATAAGATTTACTTATAATAAAATACTGGATCTTTTATGAATTGCATATCATTATCACTATATTTGCGATAAAATATATAATGTTATATATAAAATATAATTTTTTGTAGCATATTCCCAATGTGTCCATGTCTTATTTTTTTGAGAAATGTCGTGTCGTATCCGTATCTGTGCTTTTTAGGTAGACGCATAATTATCCCAAGTATGTTTCAGACTGATTCCAATCAGGAAAGAAATAAAAATAAATAAGTCTACCCCATACATTTCAGGAAAAAATTTCTCATGGTACACTTGTTGCCCAACAGTCCACCTCTGCTATCATTCTGTGGATTTTGAGAAGCCACAATGACATCTTTATCACCAAAATTACCTTACCATCAGGAATTTGATTGTTCGAGTTGATATTTTTTATTTTCTTAAATTCCGCTAATGAAAAATATGATTTTCTTCTTTTGAGAAGGCATTATTTATCATATCTTTGACATTCATTTGACGAGTTGAAGTATAGTTCTGTTTTGAGAAACAACCCTCACCCGTACTCCCCTGCACACCAATTTCAAAACTCACACACACATGTAGATTGTTGAAGCAAATATAAAAATAAAAAAAAATGATTGCAATTCTGCTTGATTCTTGAGAAGCATTAAATTCAGTCAGGCTTAACAACATGCAGTTAGCTCTGCAGCAAAGAACAGAAGATGAATAACAGTCACATTTCCATTCACATAGAATGCGGATTTTAATTTCATAAAAAGAGGGCTATAGTGCGATTCCTATCTGAAACACAAAGTTATAGAGGGGAACATAACACCTTAGGAAAAATTACAATGACTACTCTGAGAGATAAATATAAGGAACACAAAATGCATATAGTCAGGTCACCAACAAAGATAAAGGCATCTAAAACCAATTGCTGACATAAAGAAGAAAGCATGCATGGATTCTCAAATACTTACGTATCATGCAAGTAATACCATGAGGACAGAAAAAACCCTCACAGCAAGGCTGACAGTTGAGATTTCTAGCAGGTATGACCCTAGAGTTTTTGAGGTCAACCCCCTGGTTTGAGCCAGCACTACATGCCCAACCTGGTTCACAACCAGAAACCCAAGTGGTCAGATTACAATTTTTGTTAGGCTTTAGGTAATTGGTACTCTGTCCCTTCTCGAAGAAATTACTGAAGTAAAACTTAACCTCTGCTGCTGTACACAATCGCTGCGTAATATCTCCTGTTCAATGAATCGAAACCATCATGAGATGTGAATGGTTAGAAATTATAGCTGAAACAGACTTGTAGTATAATTCGCATAGGAGTTGAATCTCCGTATTTTGCCAAAGATTTTCAAGAGCCAGATTTGATATCAGTTTCAATTTGTTCTGGACTGTTACCACAAGAGAAAACCAGGGATGGTACCTACACTGGCAGCATATTCAGTAACATCCTGACAAAATCTTCGTAGATTTTGCCATAAAAACTAGAAAAATTCGAACCTCAAAAAAATGCCTCAACCCAATCCTAACTAAATCCTCATAAGAAAATAGAGACCAAGTGACCTTGTGCCAAGCCTAATATACAAGGTTTTGCCTTACAAAAAAATTCAAATCTAAAGACAATGCCCCTATCCAATCCTGGAAGGAAATCCATTTTGACTAAGTACAACTCGACAAAGCCTACGCCGGCTACTCATTCAGTTATATAAATATTGCTCCAACATAATTCTCTAGATTGAGACCTAACCATAATTTTATCAAGACCATAGACAGATACCCGCACTGTCCCACGAACCCGGCCACATGACCCAAAACAGGTAGGTTCATGGTCCATATCGCTTAATATCTGACCTAAATTGTAACTCAAACTCCAAATAAATACTAGTCAACTATGTGTACATAAATGTACAATTATATATTCTCATATAATAAAGAAAGTGATCATATGAAAAACGAACCACAACCCAAGCAGCGTACTAACTAAGGCTAACTCCATAGCACCGCGAATCGACCCACGATCCAGACATTGATCTCGGCCCATGTAAACTTTAATCTCCCCACACCCCATCATAGCATCAGTCTCACCTCTACCCCATCATAGAAACTCTTTCTTTTGTGGCAGTAATTGCACATGACCAAATCATCTTACCCTCTCTAATAACAAATTTGTAATTACTCAAGTGGAAATTAATTTGACTCCATAAAGGAAAGTGCTGACCATACCTTGAGTCCTTTTAATACAAGCCGTCAAGAAGTCCAAATTATTAGAATAATTGAATGCTCGATTCCAATCAGCTTCCCTGTTCAAGTCAAAAAATAAATATCCCATTAACTGAAACTAGAATTGTCAAAATTTAGCTCTTTTTTTGCTGAATTTTCTCAGGAACAAAACAGCATACGACTTACGGATTCTGAATGCAGAAGCTAGATCGATTGCTGACTTCGCTACTGAGAATAACTGAAGTGAGATTCGAAAGCCGACCGTACACCACCTGTGTGAGGTACGGAAGAATCGCAGGGTTGTTGACATTGTCTTCGACGTTTTGGCACTGTACGAACCGCACCAAGCTCAATTGCGCCAAAATTAATGGGGCAATGGTAGCCGCCAATGTGAGCATCCTCCTCCTCTCTCTGTTTGTACTCATATTTAGCAGCAGAATATGATCATGGAAGTGCTGGTAGCGGCGGCGGTGTTGGTAGTGGTGGTGCTGGCGGTGAATTTTAAGAGGTGAGGAGCTGAGAAAGTGGGAAATTCCAGGTCAATACTACTCCTGGGGGGAGAGAGAGAGAGAGAGATGACAGACGAAGAAGAGAGGAGAGAAGGTCAAATGCAGGAGTGTGGAGCCCCGTAAGAACACGTCCTAACCTCCTGCCGGCACGGAGACAAAACTTGTTTCGCTGTGTATGACTGGGTGCTCTCTTTTTTTATGACAAATTACACTCCGACTCCCTCAATTATGGCCTTAATCTCAATTTATCTTTTAAATTATTGAATTTCATACATTATAATTATACCTTAAACTATTAATTAGCATCTTTTTAGAATCAAATGTCAACATTCTAAGACAAAGTGAAACAATATCACATAATTCGTGGGCAAAGGTAAACTACTCTCTTAAATTTGTGACAAACATTGATTATCTGAGGCAAATGAGATTAATAACAAAACTTGAAGGTGCAATATGAAAGGGTTAAAATAAAATTGTGCAATGCTTTTCATTTGTTCCGGAATCTAATTCTTCAACATAAACTAGGATTCTTTTGTCTTTCAGGTAAGTTTTTAAGGAAAATTAGCAACAACAATGGACAATTCACAATAAATTTTTTTTGTTTTTTCCCTTTTGGTGAAGTCCAAATGGAGAAAGGACAAATAAACCAAATTCAATTGACAGCATAACAGAATAATTAAGAGATCTGAATGCCAAATCCAACAACATCGTCTCGATGTAGAATTCAGTGAAATTTGATCACTTTTCTTTTCTTTTTTTTCTTATTATCCTAGCCCAAAAAAATGGACTTTTTTATAATTATAAAACACATAACGTAAATTCCCAACATGCATAATTACCCATAAATCGATAATAAAGTGCAAACCATCTTTACCGTACCTTTTTTCAAATCTAAATTTAAATTTGAATTAACAACTCCTATAAATATTTTTCAATATTAGACTCATATTCATATCAAATGAAGATAGACTCATTTTTTTATTCAAATCAAGAGAGATTCAGATCAAAACTCAAATTTTAATGGTGATTACACCATCTTTGGAAGATTTAATAAACATATTTTATCCTATTTTAAATTTAAATTTGTCCTCATTTAAATTTAAGTTTTTCCATTGGAGAGATCTATACCAAATCAAGTTTTTTACCCTTTTTTAACTCAAATTTAAATAAGAGTTTGAGTTTCCATTGAAATGGTCTTAGACATTTTAGAATTAATTACACTGGAGGTCCTCAAAGTATAGAATTGATCTCATTTAATTCACAACGTTTTAATTACATTATTTTAGTCTCTAAAATATTGAATATATTTTATATGGTCCCTCAAGTAGACAACACCTAGATTGCTAACATTTTTTTATCATAAACTTGTCACGTAATACCTAAATATGGATAAAAAAAAAATAATTTTATAGCTTTTAAACAAAATTTGAATAGCTTTTGACAAAAAATGTGTAATATGGGTAGTTTTTTACTAAAATTTGAATAGCGTATGATCAAAATTATGTAATTTTGGTAGCTATTTAACCAAAATATGAGTAAAAATTTGGTCAAAAGTTATCTAAATTATTTTTTTGTTCATATTTAAGTATCACATGATAAATTTATAACAAAAAATCGTTAGCAATCTAAACGATGTCTACTTAAAGGACCATATAGAAATATATTCAATATTTTAGAGACCAAAATGATGCAATTGAAATATTAAGGATCAAAATAAGATAAATCTCATACTTTGAGGACCTTCAGTACAATTAATCCAACATTTTAATTGAAAGAGTCTTCTAATTTTGTTTAATGTGTCTTGGGTACGAATAGGGGCGTAGCTAGAGTTGTGGGGTTTGAAACTAATCTCATATTGATTGGGTAAGAAACATTAGATGAGCATATATTTCTCAAGTTTGCTTTATAAATTGGGCCACAAAGGGTACTGCAATTTTGTGGACATGTGAGGACCTACTTGGACTTCAGTTCGGCCACACATGTGCGCCACCATCGCTTTCCCCATTTGGGTTGGGCCCCGAGTGCTGTTTAAATTCAATCTTATATTTTAGACAAAATTCATTTGTCAAATTTAATCCAATACTTAACCCGATTTTAATTTCTATCCGTTGAAATTAAAATTTTGTATTGGTTCGGATTTGAATTTTTCCTCTGGTCCGAATTTGAATTTCGTGTTAGTTCATTATTAGGCAGACTTGAATAGTGTCTTTTGGATTGCTTTGTGTTTTTTAGGTTGCATCAGTTTGCATGGTAGTTATCCGGAACAGTCAGCATTTTGTTCATAAATAACCCTGATTCATTAGTATTCTAAACTTATAAGATTGCGAATTAAGGTAGTCGTTATATTCATCATTTTTGCGATTAAGACTATATTTTGAGAGTACACAACATGATTTTTGGTTTGTTAGGCAATTAGATTGGAGTGTTACTTCTAATTACGTGAAGATCATTAAATCCTAGAAAATAGACGTTAAGATTTCCAAAAAATTCAGTATGAGCATGAAATCTATCTTAAGAACATAGTATCAAACACTAATTTTGATCTATAAAATTTAATCTTCGTTTTTGGTCTACAAACAGGTCAATTTATTTATTACAGTTTTACATATTATTATTTATTCTTTGATGTTACTATTTTGTTCTTAATAACATAAGCGGATTTATCTGTTTTTTGTTTATTATATTTGTACGTTTAATATCATTCCAAAAATTTAATAAATAATTTTACCATATTGTATAATCCACACCAACAATTTTAAGTTGTTTGCAAGTCTCTTCAAACTCAGATTGGCATTCTAGTTGTTAAAAATGGAGCAATTATGGGGATGAAGATAACATTTTTTTCCCAAATTATTCTTATTAAGTAGTAATTTGAAAAGTCGTTCAATTTTATAGAGTTGAAGTATTCAACCAGACTCCAAGAAAATGTTGACTAATAACATGAAATTACTTATGAATAAGTCGTGGATGTACTCAATCTATTTGATGAAATGCTTATTTGAGTCCTATGATCTGAAATCACCTAATCTTGTCATTGTCAAATAACTATAAAAGGTGAATCCTATTGTCAAATAAACTATAAACACAGTGTGAAGTAGCTATCTCTCTCCTCCTTTGGTCTAAGTCGTCAATTGCAGGAAAGATGGCGATGCCAATGCGTGAAACAACTCTCTCTCTCTCTCTCTCTCTCTCTCTCTCGGTTTTCCTTGTCTTGGTGCGAGTTGTTACCAAGAAGCTCCGTCTCCTAGATTTATAGCTTAGATTATTGGAAAAAATTTCTAATTTAAATCAAAACTGAATTTTGCCTAATCAATTTTGACATATCAGTTGCCGTATTATTTGGTCTCTTATTTTGGTCCCTTAATTTGGTCAATGTAATATTATTCAACGAATAAAATGTTAATGAAGCCACAGAGACACACTCTAGCTCCAACTCTTCTTTATGTGATAGGCATGAGGACTAGCATTACTTTGAACTTCTTGATAAGATTTATTTATAATCTAGTTATTTTAAACTTCCTGATAAGGTTATTTGTAAACTAATCTTCTTATCTTGTAAAAAAATATTGGTTCAGAATTCTACTATAGGCTTGTTAATCCAAGAAGAATATCAATCTTAAAAGCTTCAATTGATTTGTTTTTTCCTAAGAATACCAACGAATTAGAAAAGTGATACAAGCCACCACTATAATATTATTGATCAAAAACTGCTTAGCCTAAGACTTACAAGAGTATAAATAGTACTAAAACTCTAAAACTAATTAGGAAATAACAAAACATGTCCTAATTATCACTAATCACGTAATTAGGCCAATATTATAGATTTTGCTAAAAAAGGAAAGTTCCAAACTAATTATATGACTTAAAATTACTAATCACCCATATTAAGGCAGCACTGACGACAATTAATTTTGACTTAAAACTATGAAGTTATTCAACTGTAAAAAATTATCAAAAATGGCAAAAACGTGTTTTTCAGATCCTAAATGAAGGAATTTACTTGAAATTCATCCTGGGTCATTGCATCCCACGTTAGGGTTTCCATGAGTTCATTTTGCTTCATCGTTTTCGGACTGGACATGGTTGTTTCAAGATTCAAGTATATGGAAGTGCCTCCTAAAAAGTCAACCTATTTGACCAATCTGATCTATCTCTATTTTAATCCCAGCAATTCGTGTACTGTGATGCAATCCGATCTGCATTAGGAACTTAGCCAAATTAAAAGGTGAAGCTGGGTCTGGATCCTCTTAATTTCAAAAATGGTCAATCTTGATCTAGTTGGTGGTTCCTAATAAACAAATCAACTGGCCTGGATTAATTGACTACCTTTATGCACTCAAGATTCATTTAACTACGAGGTTAAAGAGTCAACTCTTGTCGAAGGCAAAAACTAATTTCTCGCATACTTTTTTTTGAGATTTTATTGTGTCATTCTTTTGGGATTCTCTTCACCTTTCGGTTGGTTCTTACTTATCTACCCTAGATGCATTGTTAAAAAGTTCTAATTGATGACTATTCATTGTAATAGTGATTTATAGATGTATTAGTCATTGTTTGTACCTGAAAGCACTATGTAACACAAAAAAATAAAGACTGATTGTGCAATATACATATTTCTAATCTGTAATTTATTTTTTTATTTATTTCTAAAATTACACAATTTCAAATAAATTAAATTCCTTCCTTTTTCTCTTCTCTAATTTTTCACCTCTCTCCAACCGCACCAAATTCAACTCAAGAATGATCAATCTAGAATGCTTATTATAAAGAATTCAATCCAAACAATATAAACATATATCATAACCCAAACCACAACATAATATCAAATCAAGAAAACCATAACCTAATCAAATTAGATTTATTGAACATCCCACCCTTAAATAATGCAACTCACAAATCAAAAACTTTCTTATCGCTAGCTGGTGATGAAGTCTCACTTTTTAAAAAATTTAAACCTCTTTATTCAATACCAATAATAATTAGCAGAACTATCAGTATCTAACCCCTTTATTTAATCACTGCAATCAAAATTTTAAGAAAATTTCACAGTTAACAAAGAAATTCCTTGAAAATAGCTGGAGAAGTCTTTTACTAATTCGAATTGCCCTTGAAAACTCCCTTTGCAATGAGCTCGTGGGAGTTTTTCGCTCCCCACCAAATATACTAAGAACCATTGTCATAAGACTTATAGATGCCATGGGAAAATCAAGCTCCTTAATCAATTCCAAAATTTTGAAATAGCCTTACCGTTGACCTTCCTATCCATTACACCCAAAAAATTTGCAAGAAAAGTAGCAAAAAAAATAAAAATAAATAAAATTTTGAAAGATCACACTGGGATATTCCTTGTGTTGATGCCAAATTAATACAAATGTGTAAAAGTAATTTGGTCAATGTCACCAAATCCACTAAAACGAAAATTCTGTCAGCTGACTCATCAATAGTAAGACTGAAAAGTTGTTTGATTATTTTTCAAATAATTTTTCTTACTACCAGTACCATGAAACCTTCATTTCATTTGAAAAAGGCTAAATTAAGTAATACAAATTAAAATGAAAATTTAAATTAATTAATGCAAATTAAGGATTAATTTTGAGGGTGATTTGGGATATGAATAACATTTGTATCCTCACACAATAAAGATAAATTCCTAGGGCCATTTTCCAATTTTTAATGCATTGGCTTTAAAGGTGCAATATTGAGATGAACACTCCTCTCTGGTGACATGTTTGGTATCTCTATGCTGCTACTTACATATTCTAAGTACTAACAATGGGTAATTCCATTAGTGGAATTCAGAACCAATAATAGTGAACTAAACAAAAAATATGAACCATAAAAACAAATTGTCATTAGCAAGAACAATATAAAGAAAGACTGTTATTTAGTGAAAGATTATACGAACACAAATTGTCAATTGCAACTCTTTCATTAGATTCCTATACCATTAACGTGTACCAATGACTTCGTCACTGGAGCTTCAGTTTTTGCTACATCGAATATCTAATTAGTTATAATCTAAACATAAAACAAAAGAAGAAAAGAAATGAAAAATAGAAGATGATGAAGTTTTACACTACTCATACTATAACATATAAAATACTAACCCAAACCAAACACTAAAGTAAAGATTAAATCAAGAACATGTTTTGTGGGGTATTTATTAGAATCAATTGTAGAAATCTCTTGCCAGCCACCACAACTTGGCCCTCCCTTATAGGGTTCGTTATCTTCTTGGACAAATTAAAAAAATCCAAACCAAATGTTCATTCTGAGCTTGTTGAGATTCTGCTTGATCCAAAATCCTCAAAACCCTACAAATCAAAAAATCAACACAAAATTTTGCAATCTTAGAGAGGGGAGAGAGGAGAACTAAGAAAGAAGTGATTTGGAGATTTGAAGAGGTGTGGTAGACTTGGAAGAGAGTGGAAATGTGGAAGGGAGGAGAGATTTTTGGCAATCATGGAGGGGCTAACAGAAAAAGATGTTGTGTGAGTGAGGGGTCTGGGTATGAGCGATAAAAGAATCCTGGAATGATAATCATACTTGGAGAGTCCATTCAGTTTGGGAGACACAGAGACGGTGGGATGGTGAGCGTGTGAGATGAGTGTATTTGTGTGTGGCGTGACTCTATGTGTGTGTGTGTGTGTGAGTTGAGTGTATTTGGGACTCTAGTATAGAGAGAGAGGAGAGAGAGGTAGAATGGGACTCCAAGAGAGATGGAGAGAGAGAGGCGTGTCAGTTGACTGTGTTTGCGTGTGGCGTGACTCTGTGTGTGTGTGTGTGTGTGTGTGTGTGTGTGTGGGGGGAGGGGGGGTTTCTATGATATGGGTGTGTTTGTGTGTGAGCATATTTGAATTTCTGATCAAGAGAGATGGAGAGCGAGAGAGGTGTGTGAGTTGAGTGTAAGTATTATGTTCACTATACAATCATAAAAATCTATAGAGAGAGAGAGAGAGGGGTAGAATGAGACTCTAAATGAAATAAAACTCTTAATCCAATTTTTGATCGAGAAAAAAAATTGAGAATCAATTAAGATCGTCGGATTAACAATTTTAAAATAATTTGAGACGTTTGAATGGTTTTATAAGTTTAGAGTTTGAAACTTTTTCTATTTTATTATATAGATATTAAAAAAAATTCTTTTAAAAGTTCCTATGGTTTTCATTGTTACTAAATGGGATCAAATAAATCAAATTGTGGATGATAGAATTTTACAGAAGTTGTAAAAATTTGAAATTGAAAGGGGGAAGCTATAGATCATTTTCCAAGGTTTTTTATTTCAATTGTTATTTTCTCATCATGAAAATCCAGATGAAATTTAGTCAGACGTGGAATACATCTTTACCCTTAATTGAAACAACTAGTTCTCAACAACCATTGTCCCACCTAGTTAAATATTTTAGAATTTTCTACACGATCCCTGACTTTTAATTTTTCATATGCTCCGTTTGGTTGAGAGGATGAAAAGTAGGAAGGATGGAAAGTAGGAGAGATACACTTTCTATCATTCAATGATGAAAAGTAGGAAAAATAAGCTTTCCTTCCTTTGTGTTTGATTGGATGGATAGAAAATAAAAATGACTAATTTTTTTTTGTTCTAGATAAAATAAGGGGTAACAATTGAGTCAAGTTGTGTTGTGTCAGATTCGTATTGAGTCATTACGGATTTGTGTCAAATATTAGTCAAACCTAACTCATTTATTAATTGTGTTTTGTCGAGTTACGAGTTGATCTGTTTATTTTCGTATCGAGTTCAAGTCGTGTCATCGCATTGAGTCAAAAAATTTTATCTTTAGTTAAGATGGAAAATATATATTTTTTAATTTAAAAAAAAAATTATTTTTTATTTTTTTATTTTTTAAAATTTTTTAAAATATATATACATATTTTACCATTTTATTTTTATATAAAATTAATGTATACATAAGATATATCAACAAATAAGATACATCTGAACACAAATAATTAACTTTTCATCCACTTTCCTTCCAATTTTAGAAGGATTGATTTTGGTGAGTTGGAAAGAAAGTTAATTCATTCACTTTTTCATCCTTCTTACTTTCCTTCCTTACCAAACATAATGTTTTATTTATCCCTCCAACTTTCTATCCTTCTAACTTTCCATCCTCCCATTTTTTTATCATACCAAACGGAACATTAATTTTCAGTGTATGTAAGCTAAACCCCCTTACTTATATATATGTTAGGTGATTTAAAGTTGAAATAATCAAAATCTACATCTCAATTGTGTATTGCTATCCACTAAAAAAACATAGTTTTTCTCCGAATCATAATGGATGATTTAGCATCGAAAAAACTGAAGAAAAATATTTATTGAAATGGATCTCAATCTACAAAATTGATGTAAAATTTTCATCCAACCTTTTAAAAGTCGGTGTAGTACCTAAATTTGGTATGAAATGGAAAAGAAGGCTCTGCTGGCTTGAGGTGCCTCTAAGCTTTTTTGCGTGTTCTCTCATTGAATAGAGGAAGGCCACAAAAAGTCAGTGTAGTTCCAAAATTTGTAACTTTTTGAGATCAAGTTACAATTTTTTGAATAAAAGTTATAACTGAAAAAAAAATATGATCGATCTTAAAATATCATGATCGATTATAAAAATTGGTGAATTTTCAAGGCTTATGTTTTCTTCAAAATATTGCTATTTGCAGTACTTAATGTCCAAAGCAAAAGTGGGATATTTGTGGAAACTAAAAGTGGCAAGAGGTCAATGTTTAGTTTTCTGTAATTCAATTCCAACTTAATTCACTTTGAAAATAAACTATGAAATCACACTATTGCCAACACCACTCACCACCATCACTGACACCATAATCACAGCAATCACCACCACCACAACCAACACTACTGTCACCTCACCACCGTAACCATAAAAATGGTGTGGTGGTTCTGTTATGACAGCAACGGCAATGGTGGCGGCATGGGAAGATGGTCTAAGTGGTTTTCGCAATAATATGTATTGATCTGTTTTATCATCACCTGTTATCATTTTGTTCATTAAACAGGTTGAAGATAAGTTGCGGTTATTGCGAAAATGGTGAAGATGTACCTTTAGTTCCTCTTACTAAAGGTACATCTATATATCATCACCTGTTATGGCTTATTATATATAGATGTACCTTTAGTAAGAGGAAAAAGTGGTGCAGATTAAAGATCAAGAAATCTCGAAAAGTGAGCACTTTCTACATTTAGATTCAATTAGTCATAGAAATTGTGAGATTAATGATGATATTATTCACAAAATCAAAGTAGGATAAACTAAGTGCAGGAATGTATTTAGTGTACTATGTGATAGGCGTATACCCCTAATGTTAAAAGGAAAGATTTATAAAATAAGCATAATACCAATTATTTGTTATCGTACTGAGTGTTAGGCAATTAGGAAACAATATGTTCAAAACTTGAATGTGGTAGGAATGAGAATGTTAAGACATGCGTGTGATAAAACTAGAAATAATTTAATTAAAAATGAGATCATCCGTGAAAAAGTAGAGGCACCACATATAGGGGATAAATAAGAAAAATCGACTTAGATAATTTGGACATATTTATAGATGATGACTTACTATCGCACTAATGAGAAAGAGTGATATAAGAAATATAGAGTTATTTTGTTTATTAAGGGTAGAATAGTTGTTTATTTTTCCTGTCTTGTTTAACTTATATATAGTCTCTTTGTATTTAGGTTAAATTAATTCATTGTATTCTTTAATTCAATTATGCAGTATCAATAAAACTCTAGCCTTCTCTTTTCTTATCTCTTGTACTTCTTTAGATTGTTCAACATAGTATCAGAGCAAAGTTTTATAGGATAATGTTTAATCTCAAACACAGTTTACGCAGATCCAACTTTTTTGAAGGTATTTGTTTCGTTTTTTTTTTTGCAATCTGGTTTTCTTTGTTTGTTGATTATGGCTACTGCAAGAGACGATTCGTTTCAGTCTGTGAGTGTGAGGTTGGATGGAAAGAATTATTCGTATTGAAGTTATGTGATGAGAAATTTTTTTAAGGGTAAAAAGCTATGGGGATATGTTAGTGGAACTTTTGTGAAACTTAAGAATACTGATGCGGGTTATGCTGATTTGATAGATGTCTAGGAAGCAGACAATGCAAAAATTATTACTTGGATCAACAATTCTGTTGAGCATTCTATAGGTACACAATTGGCAAAGTATAAGACAACAAAGGAGGTTTGAGATCATCTACAAAGGTTATTCACTCAATCAAATTTTGCAAAGCAGTATCAATTGGAGCATGACATACGAGCTCTTCAACAGAAGAATATGAGTATTCAGGAGTTTTATTCTGCTATGACAGATCTTTAGGATCAATTGGCTCTTACAGAATCGACTGAATTAAAGGCATGTGGTGCATATATTACTCGTAGAGAGCAACAACAGTTGATACAATTTTTAATGGCACTTCATAGTGATTTTGAAGGACTTAGAAGTTCAATTTTGCATCGTTCTCTACTTCCTTCTGTTGACTCAATTGTCAGTGAGTTATTTGCTGAAGAGATACGTCTTAAGTCTTATTCTGACAAGGGAATTTTTTCTACTTCTGATCCTTCTATGCTGGCAGTACCTTCTAAACCATTCTCTCATAATCAGAATAAGTTTTACATAAGGCCTGCCTTCGACGAGTGCAGTTTCTGTAAGCAGAAAGGTCATTGGAAGACTCAATGTCCTAAGTTAAGACAACAGAATCAATCGCAGCAGCAATCTCAAGCTTGGAAGCCTGGCAACCAGTCACAATCTAATGCTCATAAACCACCTCAAGGTTACAAACCACCACAGTCTAATACTGCAGTAGTAGTTTCATCAGGTCTTTTCACCGATTCCAGTACCTTGGCTGAGCAATTTCAGAAATTTCTCTCCTTACAGCCACAAGCTATGTGCTTCTTCTTCAGGAGGTCAGTTGCCTCATAGTTCTCCAGGTATGTCACATTCTGCATGGGTCTTGGATTCTAGTGCCTCACATCATATGTCTCCAGATTCTTCATCTTTTGCTTCTGTATTTCCTTCACCTTCTATTCCTGTTATGACTGCTGATGGCACTCCTATGCCTTTAACAGGTGTTAGTTCTGTTGTCACACCTCACTTGTCTCTCCCTAATGTTTATCATATTCCAAAACTCACATTAAATCTTGTTTCTGTTGGTCAGTTATGTGATTCTGAAAATTTAGTCACATTTTTCTCTGCTTCTTGTTATGTGCAGGATCTGCAGTCTTAGAAGCTGATTGGGACAGGCTGTAGAAAGGGGGGACTATATATTTTGGATAAGTTAAAAGTGTCAGTTGTTGCTGCTGTTGCTATTAGTGTTGATTTATCTTCTTTTCGTTTGGGTCTTTCTTCTTCTAGGTTTTATTTATGGCATTCTCATTTAGGTCATGTTTCGTCTTCTCGTTTGAGATTTTTGGCATCCACAGGGGCTTTAGGAAATTTGAAAACTTGTGATATTTCTGATTATAGTGGATGTAAACTGACAAAATTTTCAGTTTTACCTTTTAATCGAAGTATTTCTGTTTCTTCTTCTCCATTTGATTTGATTCATTCTGATGTATGGAGACCTTCTCTTGTTGCCACAAAAGGAGGGTCTCGATATTATGTTTCTTTTATTAATGATCATACTCGTTATTGTTGGATTTATTTAATGAAACATCGTTTTGAATTCTTTGAGATATATACAACATTTCGAGCTCTTGTCAAAACTCAA
Source organism: Ilex paraguariensis (assembly GCA_963454935.2). Taxonomy (NCBI): domain Eukaryota; kingdom Viridiplantae; phylum Streptophyta; class Magnoliopsida; order Aquifoliales; family Aquifoliaceae; genus Ilex; species Ilex paraguariensis. The sequence goes on from CAUOFW020002037.1 coordinate 29,028, forward strand.
CATTCTGCTATTATCAAATGTTTTAGGTGTGATTTGGGTGGGGAATACACTTCTAATAAATTTGTTGAGTTGCTTGTCTTAAATGGAACTATTCACTAAACTTCATGTACAGATACTCTTGAGCAAAATGGTGTTGCTGAAAGAAAACATAGGCACATTGTTGAAACTACTCGTTCTCTCTTGTTGTCTTCTTCTGTTTCTAGTGAGTTTTGGGGTGAAGCTGTTTTTACTGTTGTAGGTTTGATTAATACAATTCCATCTTCTCATATTTTAGGTGTTTCTCCTTTCGAAAAGTTGTATGGGTATGCCCCTGATTATTCTTTATTTAGAGTTTTTGGTTGTACTTGTTTCGTTCTTCGTCCTCATGTTGAACGCAACAAGTTGTCCTCTCGATCTGTTATTTGTGTCTTTCTTGGATATGGTGAAGGTAAAAAGGGGTATCATTGTTTTGATCCAATAACTCAAAAACTTTATGTGTCTCGTCATGTTATTTTTCTTGAGCATATACCTTTCTTTTCTATTCCATCCACTACTTATAACTTGACTAGATCTGATCTTATTCGTATAGATCCTTTTTCTGAGGATTCTGATAGTTTGTCATCTTAGGTTTCTAATACTTCAAATAGCAGCATTGATCATTCTACAGGTACTGACACTTTACTTTCTATCACACCTGAAGCTACCTCTTCTCCTATGGTCCCTCAAGCTCCGTTTGAGATTGTGGATCCACCTCTACGTTAATCCACACGCATTCCTAAGTCCACAAAGTTACCAGATTTTACTTATTCTTGTTATTCTTCATCTTTTACTTCCTTTTTAGCTTCTATTCATTGTCTCTCTGAGCCCTCTTCCTATAAAGAGGCAATTCTTGACCCTCTTTGGCAACAAGCTATGGATGAGGAACTTTCTGCTTTGCATAAGACAGGTACTTGGGATTTGGTTCCTCTACCTCCTGGTAAAAGTGTTGTTGGTTGTCGGTGGGTGTATAAAATTAAGACTAATTATGATGGATCTGTTGAGCGATACAAAGCTAGGTTGGTTGCAAAAGGGTACTCTCAACAGTATGGTATGGATTATGAGGAGACATTTGCTCCTGTTACAAAAATGACTACTATTCGTACTCTTATTACAGTTGCTTCAGTTCGTCAGTGGCATGTCTCTCAACTTGATGTTAAAAATGTCTTCTTGAATGGGGATCTTCAAGAAGAAGTTTATATGGCTCCCCCTCCTAGTGTTTCACATGATTCTGGATATGTTTGCAAGCTCAAGAAAGCGTTATATGGTGTCAAACAAGCACCTCGTGCTTGGTTTGATAAATTTTCTGTTGTAATCTCTTCCCTTGGGTTTACTTCTAATAGTCATGATTCTGCTCACTATTACTCATCCATATATTGCATATGTTGTTCATGTTGTTAGTCAATTTGTTGCTTCTTCTACTACAGTTCATTGGGCAGCGGTTCTTCATATTTTGAGGTATTTTTAGGGTACAGTCTTTTAGAGCCTTTTACTTTTATCCATCTCTTCCTTGGAGCTATGTGCATACTCTGATGCTGATCATGACAGTGATCCCACAGATCGCAAATCTGTTACTGATTTCTGTATCTTTTTGGGTGATTCTCTTATTTCTTAGAAGAGCAAGAAACAATCTATTGTTTCTCAATCTTCAACCGAAGCAGAATATCGTGTTATGACATCTATTACCAAAGAGATTGTTTGGTTACGTTGGTTACTTGCAGATATGGGAGTTTCTCTTTCTCATCTCACTCCTATGTATTGTGACAACCGGAGTTCTATTCAGATTGCTCACAACTCGATTTTTCATGAACGAACTAAGCACATTGAGATCGATTGTCATCTTACTCGTCATCATCTCAAGCATGACACCATTACTTTGCCCTTTGTTTCTTCTTCTTTGCAGATTGTAGATTTCTTTACCAAGTCGCATTCTATTTCCCGTTTTCGTTTTCTAGTTGACAAACTCTCGATGCTTGTCGCTGCTGCATCGTGAGTTTGAGGGGAGATGTTAAGAAATATAGAGTTATTTTGTTTATTAAGGGTAGAATAGTCTTTTACTTTCCCTGTCTTGTTTAGCTTATATATAGTCTCTTTGTATTTAGGTTAAATTAGTTCATTGTATTCTTCAATTCAATTATGCAGTATCAATAAAACTCTAGCCTCCTCTTTTCTTATCTCTTGTATTTCTTTAGATTGTTCAACAATAACTATTGACATTAATCGAAGGGATAAAGGAAAACCAAAACTAACTTTAAATAAAATAGTAAAAAAAAAATGGTATTTTGTAGTTTAACATAAAGTGTGATTCTTGATAGAGAACAATAGCAGAAAAAAAAAATCATGTAGTTGCCAACAATAAATTTGGGACAAAACTAATTGAGTCAAGTTAAGTTGAGTATGGCTCAATAAGATTGAATAAGTAAGATAATTTCATTAGTCAAAAGGGCAACAAAAAAAAAAAAAAAAAACAAAAGTGGGAATGATGGATGACAAATCTTTCATCCAAGGAGTGGTAGCAAGCAGTGTCATCAGTATCACCTTAACATCACTGCTTAGATAGGCAACAACAAACAACGTTGCTAAACTTACTAAAAAATTTATAACATTTTACTTACGAAATCCGTTTATATTGCAAAACTAATGAGTCTCATTAACTTTTTAAATTAAAATTTATTGATTCAATCAGCCACATTCATTTCGTGAATAGCTTTTATAAACTGCTGGATATAAGCATTATCATACAATCACAAAACCATTTCAAAGACAGAAAAAACACAGGATACGAGCAAGTAGCGAAGTAGCATCACTCAGTTTAATAGGGATGAGAACAAACTTAACTAAAATTGATAGCTCAGTTGTTAAAGGAGTCATCCTTCTCATAAGCAATGTACTCTGTTTCAAAGGGGGCAAAAAAGTGACCTTTTGCCTTTGTAGCCATAAATTTGGACCTGTTCTTTTGTAACCTCTCGTCAGAAAGCATTTTATATGATACTTCCAACTATTTCCTTGTAGAAAATCACCATATCTTTATAGAAAAATGCTATTTGGACTTAAAAATCTAACATAATTTATTGACCTAATGACGTGGCTTCATTGGATTAACACTAAGCTCTAATGTTTGATGGAGTCCACAGTCAATTCAAAAGTCATAGTGAATTAGGTGAGCAAATTTGGTCACAATAGCATTGCTCATCTTTATAATCATTTTGTCAAGGTTTTGCAATTCCTCTCTCTCTTTGCATATTCTATACCATTGATACAAGAGCCTACCTCTCAATTGTATTTTTCGGCTCTTTTACTTTCGTGTTCTTGGCATGCTGTTGTATCACTACGGCGACTCTCTTATTACAAGTTATATATTTTTAAGTCTGTATAGTGTTATTCTATGAATTTCTACATATGTATTTAATTTGATGAGAATTACTGGGACATTTAATTCATATCAATTCATAACAAAATGAACTCACAGTTTGTCTTTTTAGATACAACATTGCAAGTTCCATTCATTAGACATGGAAATTCTTTTCTTTTCTTTTCTTTTTTGCTCAATAAAAATTGATATTAATGAAAAAAAGTGTGTGCAAGAGATATAATCGAGCACCATGGCTTGATAAAATTTCCAAAAAATTAGTAAATCTCAATCTTGCTAGTCGATAAAACGTATAACATCTCCTTGCCGTTCATTTTGTGCATTTAAATAATTCAAAAGATCAGTCCATCTTTCCTTTTTCCTTGTTCCTTTTTTTGTCCCTCCTTTGTTAGAATGGAAAAGTAGTAAATATGTATTCAATCATACACGTCCAAAAAAGTGTTTCTATAACATTTTTATCAAAATATCGTAGTTTTAAATTTATTTACTAAAATGTCATTTTTTTTTATGAAGTCGTATTTCTAAAATATAACTTTATATTACAAGCTAGTATCATAGATACTTTTTCAATGCAAAAATGTTAAAAAGTGTATTTTCAAAATATACTTTTGTGCAAAGCCGCCTTAGAAATGGATAAGAATAATGATAATTGAATAAATAAATTTAATTTTTTTAAATTCTTATTAAAAAAATTCTAAAACTGTGGTTAGTTATGATCTGCCCAGAGTGAATCTTAATGGCTACTCTCTTTGCCCCTTTATCTAAATGACAAAGATGTAAGAAACCGTTTATGATGTGTTCAATGTGGTTCTAAGATCGAGCAAGCCACTAAAAAAATTAATAAAAAATATCACAATGCACAAGTCTTCGACCATCGTAGAATCTCATGAGGAGAGGTTCTTTTGGTGGCTCAAATCCGTGATGACCTGTTTATATCGGAATAACTTTATCACTATGCATGGAGTAACCCCAAACTGGCAATTCCATTAGAAATTTTGGTTGTTGATTAAGGGAATAAAAGAACAGTAGGAGCAGAAGAGATGCATGAAAAGAAACAGTTCAGCCCAACATTTTTATTGCTTATTACTATGCTGCAAGAAGATAAATCATACTAGCAGCTTAGGGATCAATATGAGCAGTATCGTAGTTGTATTATTACAAGCATTATTGAGATTGTTCTAAGCTCATCAGTTCCAACTGAAAATTTGGTGGTGGTGGACCATCATCATGAGTGCATTGAGTAATATGCCACTGATAGAGAAGCTCATGCAGTCGATAAGCAAGTTCTTAATTTAGGAGCTTCAAATGTTTATCTGTTAGTTATTCATTTGTTTTCCATTTTGTTTGGTTATGCTCTTTGTCATTGTTTTATGTTAATGTGGGAAAAAGCTTGAATAAAAAGGATCGTCCAAATATTAAAAGTTTTTCTTTCTCAACATGGTATTAGTTTAATCATGAAGGGTGCAAGTTTACAACAACTAAACCTTCATTTCTGTTAGTCGAATAAAATAGTTTACAAAAGATGAAAAATCGGGCGAATAATCAAAATTGATATTGGAAATTGAAATAAAATTATGAACAGGTTTTTTTTTTTTTGCTAAAAATAAGAAAAGAAAGGAAAAAAAACTTCATAAACTATAAGGAAATCAAACGAGCTTTATAGTATTTGTTAGTTTTCCCTACTACATGACCACTTCTTATGTAGACAAACTATTGCATGCCAAACTTATAAACCATGTAATCACACTTATTGAGCCACATGCCTTATGATCATGTGACATTCATTTTCGATATGAGCATTACATCAAATGTGGCATGTCTCTCCACCAAAAGGCAACATTCTTGAGTTTGTCTCGTCTGTACTAGATCAATCATAGTTGGCATAGGATTGAGCCACACCCCAGCAAGAGATTTCACTCTCTTAAATTAGTAATTTCATTTAGTGTTTCCAAATTTAGAAGTTTTTCATGTTATCACTATAGACGATGAATATTGTATCGCTGGTATGTGATAGTCATGTTGATAGATTATTCAGGGACTCTAAGAAGATTGTGGTTTGGTAGGCCAAGAGAGAGTTTTAGCCTTGGAAATATGTCATGTGAGAGTCTTATAGTAGTGCCAAGCACGTGCTCAGGCCACCATTGGGTGTCCTACTGTATTTGGGGTCCGCAAATATCTTTCTCTTACTAAATGATATAATCCAAGTGTAGAGAATGGAAAGAGACATTAGAACATACGTGTCTAGATTAACGGGTCATTGAACAAATCTTGAGCAAGCATTTTGCTGTGCATCTCGAGGGGTTTCGCAAGTAAGGTTACTTCGTAGTATGACAGTCTGGGAGCACCATAACCATGGTCTTTCTACGATGGTAACACTCTCACCAAGTTTGTGACCTTTCTACCTCAGAGACGTGTCTGTTTTGGAGACCTTTCTACTCTCACCAAGGAATGCTTCATCGACCCGGTTAATACTTCGTACACTTGTCACCGGTATATTAGCTTGTACTACATGTGCCTAGTGTGGTCGTCCTCTATAAATCCCTTCTATCCTCACAAGAAGTGACATGATCGTACACGCTTCTGGGGATCAGTCATTCTCTCCCTCCTTTCTCTTCTCCTCCTCCTCCTCCATCCTTCAACCCCTCTTTTTGGGTCCCTACGCAGTGACAGATGAACCCGTTTAACTCCCCACCTACAATCGCAAAAAGATGATGGCAGTCTATCATTTGGTGACAACCATTCTTGAATATGAATCTAAAGGCATATTTAATTTGGTTTACTTATCTGTTTATTTTTTTTCCTCGAATTCTTTATGGATTGAAAAATCTTTGGAGAATGTCAAAGACAGAATAAACAATTTATTCAGTTAAGCTCATCTAATTAAACGATTAGGATTGCCAATGATTTCTAGTGTACTTCTGGTAGAGGAGTTTTATTAGGATTTGGTAAGTAAGAAAGTTTACCAAAAATTGATGTATCAAATTAACTATGACTAGGTTTTCTAATTGAGCCAGGATTAGGATTATTAATTAGTGCCTAAAAATATATTGTAGCCCTTATTGATTTTAATATAACAATAATAAAGAAAAGTTGTTCTTTTGAATGTAGGTAGAATTTCTACCGAATCACGTAAATCTTGTGTTCTTATTTTTCTTGATTTTCTTTACCATAGTGCACATTCACAATAAATTAGTATCAGAGCTATTGGTTACTCTAGCAGGTAATTCTTTATTGAGTAAGTAAGAAGTCGTGAAATTTGATGGCACAGGAAACTTTGGGTTATGGCATAGAAGATTTAAGGATTTATTAATGCTATAAGGATTGGTGAAGAAGTTGGAAGAAAAAACGAAGAAACTAGAAAAAATGTCGGCAAATGATTGGGAAGATCTCCAGATGAAGGCGGTGAGTACAAATTGCCTCTGTATAGCAGATGATGTTCTATACCATGTCATGGATGAAAAATCTCCTTTGGCTGGAAGAAACTAGAGAGTTGATTCATGTCGAAATCTTTATCGAACATGCTCTATCTTAAGCAAAAGTTGTATGGGCTTAAGATGATGGATGGTTCGGATCTGGCTCAACATATAAATTTGTTCAATCAGATTATTAGCGATTTGTTAAGGATTGATATCAAGTCCAAGGTGTTGATCACCAGAGATGTGGTATTTGATGAAGCTTCAATGTTGAAATCTCCAGAGGAAGAGGGTAAAGTTGAATCAAGAGGAAGCAACAACAACAAGCAAGAGGTGATTCAGGTTAAGCAGTGTAACTACATATAAACCTAGGAGAAGCATCAAACCACCAGTCGGGTATGGATTTGAGGACCTTGTTTCATATGCATTAATCACTGGTTGTGGGGATCCTTCTACTTTTTAGGAGGCTATTAATAGTCTTAAAAATGATGATGGATGGAGGCCATGATGGACGAGATGGAATCATTGCATAAGAACAAGACTTGGGAATTGGTGAAAATTCCCTAGGGAATCAAGACTAGTGGATGCGGATGGGTTTTCAGGAAAAATGAGGTGGTATCAAAAAAGGAAGAAGAAAAGTTAAAGGCTCAGCTAGTGACAAAGAGTTACTCACAAAGGAAGAGGGTTGATTACGATGAGGTCTTATCCCCAATTGAGGCACACATCCATCAAGACTATGTTAGCTTTGGTAGCTAATTATGATCTGGAGTTAGAGCATCTAGCTGTAAAGACAACTTTTCTTCATGATGACTTGGAAGAACATATTTATATAAAGTAGCTCGAGGGATTCAAACAACCAAAGGCTGAACACCTTGTATGTAGATTGATCGAAGAAGTCTTTTTATGAGCTTTTAAGCAATCTCCACGATAGTTGTACAAAAGCTTTGATTCCTATATGCTTCAAATTGGTTATACTCGTTGTGAGTATGATTGTTATGTTTATGTTAAAAGTCTTGGGGATGGATCTCATATTTTTCTATTATTGTACGTTGGTGATATGTTGATTGTTGCAAAGAGTATGACTGAGGTTGACCTGTTGAAATCCTTGTTAAGGATAGAGTTTGATATAAAAGATTTGGATGCTGCTAAGAAGATACTTGGTATGGAGATTCGTAGAAATAAGGTGGTAGGAAAGTTGTGGTTGTCTCAAAAACACTATGTTACAAAGGTGCTTGAAAGGTTTAGTATGTATCATGCTAAACCGGTAAACACTCCATTGGCGAATCACTTCAGGTTACATGTAGGTCAATGCCCAAAAACACTTAAAGAACTTCAAGAAATGCCAAAAGTGTCTTATTTCGGTGCAGTGAGTTGTTTGATGTATGCAACTGTTTACACTAGACTGAATTTGGCACATTGCTTCAACTTTAATATTGTAAATTCAAGTGCAGGTTGAGCGAAGTAATATATTTTTCGGAAGACCGAGGTCGAACCCTCAAGGAATTGTAACAAGAAAACAATCACACAAATACTAAAACAAATTTAAAAATAAATGATTTGTTTAGGAAATTATTGAGTGGAAAAAATTGATTTAAATAATTAAAACGGTAATATAAAAAATACTAGAGCATCAGATACACCCTCTCAATTCCATACAATAATAATTAAAGACTCAAATCTTAACTTAAGACAAGAATCAGATGTCGATTGATTCGAGTAACAAATCAAGTAAAAAAAATCAAAAGTTATAATCAAAAGATTATTCAGGAACCTGAATATTCATTCAATTATATTATTTTATGAAATAATGATAATTACCTCAAGCATAGAATCACCAGTTATTTACTCGCAGGAAACTTCAAGCAATTGATGTACATGACACAACGACTCAAAAATTTTTACAGAGTAAAAATTTTGCTAACAGATCAGAAGTTAAATTAACAAAACATCATAAATCATTAAACTCAGAATCAATAACATTACCGTACTTCATTGAGAGGTTCTCCCCTAGCCCTAGCTTAGCCTTTTAACCAAACATGACGAACTAAAATAAAAAATAAAAAGATGAGAAAAAGAATAATAATAATCGCTAAATGAGAACCCCTATTTATAATAAAAATAAAAGCATAAGTATAGGTATAAGATATAAGATTATCTTGGAAGGAATTCCTTTTCCAAAAAGAAGTCTTGTAAGGTTAAATCTCGTACATAAAATCTTTGGGCGCGCGGGTACAAAATCGGTTTAAACTTCGAGCTTCCATTTCGTATATTTAGAGGTTGAATCATAAAAATGTCGTGAAATACACTTTTTTAGACCTTGAAGTCTTCTTGTCAACCCCCAAAAATCAAGTAAATCTGATATCAGAGTTAAAATTTATGACCAAAATACTGAAGACGTGTCAAATTATTATCTTTTACGATACTTTCCTAATCCAACTCTAAATGAGTTTTCTTTCAACTTGGACTCTTATAAGGATTAAATTGCTGTCATATCTTCAAGCCTTCCTATTTCAATATTGACTTTTCAATCCTTATCAATTATGGTTCTTCTTATAGTGATTGATTCACTTGTCTTATCCATTATTACTTTAAATCAACCAATTTACCTGCAAAATAAACCAAACAACTAGAAAAAGTATCAAACTAGAAAATTAAGGAATTTAACACATTTAATCACAAATAATATGCAATTAATCAATCATTAAATATAATAAAATAATAATTTTTATGGTTAATCACACCCTCCAACCAGAATATTACTAGTCCCTAGTAAAATATAGATTCTAAAATCTAAAAACTAAAAAAAATAAAAATAAAAATAAAATAAAATAAACTAATAAAATAAAACACAAATCCACTTTCGTAGGCCTCATGATTGTATTTAGCATATTCAACAAACCTTTAAATCCCTACGTTCTTCCTAGTGGACGAGTATAGTCCCGTGAGGGTTTTTAGAGATGATACCCACAAACATCACCCTGTAATTAAATATATGAATAATAATTTTATAACATAAATTGCTACCACAATATAAAAATTCTAAGCTACAAACTTTTATAATAAACACATGTAAAGCAAAATATAGAATTTTACGCTATATAAATGTATGCACTTATCATGTTCCCATATAAACTCGTGTATAGTGTGAATTAACTTTACCAAGTTATCAATTTGTCTAGTAATCACCTCTTAAATTTAGATGTACAAATTTACAAATTTTTAAATGTACAAATTTTTATATACAAATTTGTACATGAACTCAAGAATTTTTTATTTTTAAGTTTTAGAGTTGTTGCAACACCAGATATTCCTATCCCTTTGATTTTTATTCATTATTTTTATTGAATATTAAGGTATTTATTTTTATATTGAGGACAATGTTGGATTTAGGTTGGGGGGGTATGAGTATGTTTTGTGTTGTGAAAATTTCTTGTTTATAATTTTTTTAGTTTATTTATTTTGCTAAAAAAATTATTAAAAAATTAAAAATTAAAAAAAAAATTTGGTTATTAAATATATAAATAACATTTTTATGCATAATTTAACACCACAATATAGAAATAATTTGTTTAACTTTAAATTTGTAATTGTTTAAGCATCATATAGAATTTTATTCTATACTTTTGTATCTCATATCATTTTCTTATAAAAACTCACAATTTGTGCACTTTAGACTCTACCAAGTAGAAAATTTATTAGGTATTTTACCTTGAGAACTTGAAACATATAGTGAAGATGCATAAAAACCCTGGTGAGTTTTGATCCAATCTTTTTTTAAGGGTTACTTACATTTACTCAATAAAAGAATATCTTTATTCAGCTAATTTCTTTTAATAGTCTCATTATTTTTGTTTTGATCAACACCAATATTATGAATGATTTCTTGACTTTAAATTATTTTCATGAGAAGTGTGTTATCAAAAACTCGAGATATGATTTTAGGCTATCTTTTTCATTATTTGAGCCTAAGCCTTTTTTTTTTTTTTGAATAGTATTATCCCTAGAAGCCATGATTGAGTCTCTTGTTCATCCTCATCAACATTCCCTGGTTGTTTGCACACATTAAAAATATTGAACTCTAGTGTCATATTCCCAAAAATTAATTTCATCACATCTTTCCTGCAGTTAATTAAAGCATTTGAAGTTGCTAGAAATGGTTTGCCTAAAATAATAGAAATTTGAGCATTAGTATTTAATACAGGTTGAGTGTCCAAAATTATAAAATTCATAGGGAAGTAAAACTTATCAACCTATACTAAGACATCTTCCACCATACCTCTCGGTACTCTTACTGATCGGTCACCTAATTGAAGTGTAACTGAAGTAGGTTTCAACTCTCCTAACCCTAGTTTCTCATAAACTGAATAAGGGAGCAAGTTCACACTAGCTCCTAAATCCAATAAAGCTTGTTCAATTATGTAGTTGCTTATAACACAAGAAATGGTAGGACAACCTGGGTCTTTATACTTTGGTGAAGTCTTGTATTGTATGATGGAAGTTACCTGCTCAATCAGAAATGTCTTCTTTTGCACATTTAATTTCTTTTTAACAGTGCATAATTCTTTCAAAAATTTTATATAAGAAGGTATTTGTTTAATGACATCCAACAAGGGAATGTTGATTTTTACTTACTTAAAAATCTCTAACATATCATTATGCATATAAGGCTTGGTAGGAGTAAGCAATTTCTGTGGGAATGGTGCAGGTATGACATACTTCTTAGGCTCATTGATTTCAGAGTGATTAAGTTTATTCCCATTCTCCGTAAGCTTTGAAATCTTCTCAGACTCTTGAATTTTAGAAGGAATAATTTTATCAATTTCTTTCCCACTACAGAGTATGGTGATAGACTTTACCTGCTCATTCACAGTATTAGAAGTGCCAATTTCATTCACAAAAAATTGACCTTGTGATTTTGGTTGTGGTTGTGCTGGGAAGTTACTCTTTTTCCTGATGGCAAGGGTCAATAGTCAACTTTGTATTGCACTCCTAATATCTTCAATAGTCTGAGTAGTTTGTCTATTAAAATTTTCTTGCTTATTGTGTGTACTCGTGATATCATTTATGGCCTGTGTGGTTTGATTGATAAAATTTTCCTGACTCTGCATCATTTGTGACAATGCCTCCTCAAAATTTCTTTTAGGGGGGGTGGAACATAGGGTGCAAATTGGAGGAATTTTGTTGACGTGGTTGTGATGCATGATTTTTATTCCACTAACTAAAATTGGGATGATTCTTCCACCCCGGGTTGTATGTGTTTGAATAAGGATTATTGTAAGGTTTTGAAAAAGTGTTTGCAGCATTTGCTTGATCATGCAAGACTTCTTTTAAAACAGGTAATGTTGGACATTCCTTCATAGGATGTCCAGGGATCTCACAAATACTATACACCTCCTCAACAGGCACTAGACTCACTTCATTAACTACTTTAAACTCTGTGGCTTCTACCCTCCTAGCTAAGGTGGTAATTCTAGCCCCTAGGTCATCTTCTTCTCTCAGTTGATATTTACTCCACTAGATGATGATGATTGTGCAATTTTAACTTGAGGAGGTTCTTAGGATGTGGTATCCCAAGATTGTGCACTTTCAGCTAATTGATCTAAGTAGTCAAAGACCTCGTCTGGTTCCTTATTCATAAAATCACCATTGCACATCACCTCAACAAATTGACCCAACTGTGGGCTCAAACCCTCATAAAAGAAAATTATCACGCGCCAGCTCTCATAACCGTGATGTGGATAAGATGCAAGGTCTTTAAATCTTTCCCAACTTTGATAGAAATTTTCAGACTCTTTTTGAGAAAAATTCATTATTTGTCTTTTTAAAGAGTTTGTGTGATGTGTGAGAAAAAACTTATTCATAAATTATTTTTGCATCTCAGGTCATCTACCTATGGTCCTAGATATAAGTGAATATAACCAAGTCTTAACTTTTTCCTTTAATGAAAAAGGAAACAACTTTAATCTGATTGTATTCACTAAGACATTCTGATCATGGAATGTAGCGCATACATCCTCAAATTTTCTAATGTGTAAATATAGATTTTTTGAATCTAAGCCAAGAAATTTTGGGAGTAATGTAATCATGCCAAGTTTGAAAACAAAATTTGTGGCATTTAATGGAAAGATAATGTATGAGGGTGCAGTATGACGTGCAGGCTGTGGAAATTCAGGCAAAGTCCTACTCTGATTAGCATTTAAACTATCCACATCGTTCTCATCATGATTACTTACTCTATCAATATGGTCCTATGTTCAAGAAGATCATCTTGCCTATTATTATTAGGATTAGCAGCCATTGTATGAAGAGAATGATTTGAATCAGATGAACCAAATAGATTTTCAAACAAAATATCTAAATCTTCTCTTATTAAACGACCACTCAAGTCACGATGCCAAAAACTCATAAACAAATAAAAACAACTAAATAGATCAAAAATCTAAATTAACTAACTAAGGCCCCGTTTGGTAACGCTTTTGTTTTTCGTTTTTCGTTTTTCATTTTTATTTTGATATTTAGAGAAAATAAGAAAAAAAAACTCGTTTGGTAACCGATTTTGTTTTTCGTTTCTGCCACCATTTTGTAAACGAGGGTCGATTTTCAAAAACCAAAAAAAGATGTTTTTGGTTTTCTTTTTTCATTTTTGAAAAATGAAAAACGAAAAACATTACCAAAAGGGGCCTAAAGAAACAAATTGCAATAGAATGAATAAAATAATTAAAAAAAATAGAACGAAGTTACTGGATCTCCGAAAAATCGCAAATATCGAAAACCTCAAAGATGTGACGGCTCCTTGTCCTCCAATTCCTCGGCAATGGTGCCAAAAACTTGCTTCAACTTTAATATTGTAAACTCAAACGCAAGTTAAGCGAAGTAATATATTTCTCAGAAGACCGAGGTCAAACTCTCAAGGCATTGTAACAAGAAAGCAATCACACAAATACTAAAACAAACTTAAAAATAAATAATTTGTTTAGGAAATTATTGAGTGGGAAAAAAATTGATTTAAATAATTAAAACAGTAATATGAAAAATACTAGAGCATTAGGTACATCCTCTCAATTTCCATACAATAATGATTAAAGACACAAATCTTAACTTGAGACAAGAATCAGATGTCGGTTGAATCGAGTAACAAATCAAGTAAAAAAAATCAAAAGTTATAATTAAAAGATTATTCAGGAACCTGAATAATTATCTAATTATATTATTTTATGAAATAATGATAATTACCTCAAGCGTGGAATCACCAGTTATTTACTCATAGGGAAATTCAAACAATCGATGTACATGACACAATGACTCAAAGGTTTTTACAGAGTAAAAATTTTGTTAACAGATTAGAAGTTAAATTAACAAAACATCATAAATCATTAAACTCAGAATCAATAACATTATCGTACTTCATTGAGAGGTTCCCCCTAACACTAGCTTAGCCTTCCAACTAGACATGATGAACTAAAATAAAAAATAAAAAGATGAGAAAAAGAATAATAATAATTTCTAAATGAGAACCCCTATTTGTACTAAAAATAAATCATAAGTATAGGTAGAAGATATAAGGTTGTCTTGGAAGGAATTCCTTTCCCAAAAAGAAGTCTTGTAAAGTTAAATCCCGTACATAAAATCTTTGGGGCGCGGGTACAAAATCTATCCATACTTCAAGCTTTAATTTTACATATTTAGAGGTTGAATCACAAATATTTTTTGAAAAACACTTTTGTAGACCTTGAAGTCTTCTTTCCAACCCCCAAAAATCAAATAAATCGAATATCAGAGTCAAAAGTTATAACCAAAATACTGAAAACGTGTCAAATCTTTATCTTCTAGGATACTTTCCTAATCCAACTCTAAATGAGTTTTCTTTCAACTTGGACTCTTATAAGGATTAAATTGTTGTTATATCTTCAAGTCTTCCTATTTCAATTCTGACTCTTCAATCCTTATTAATTATGATTCTTCCTCTAGTGATTGATTCACTTGTCTTATCCATTATTACTTTAAATTAACCAATTTATCTGCAAAATAAACCAAACAATAGAAAAAGTATCAAACTAAAAAATCAAGAAATTTAACACATTTAATCACAAATAATATACAATTAACCAATCATTAAATATAATAAAATAATAATTTTGATGGTTAATCGCACATGTTGTGAGCACTGTGAGCAAGTACATAGCTAATCTAGGTAGAGAGTATTGGAAGACAGTCAAGTGAATTTTTAGATACTTAAAAGGTAAACAAACCGAGATATTGTGTTTGCAAAACAGGAGGGTTCTGTTTCAGTTGTAGCATATGTAGATGCCAATTATGAAAAAGGTTCTTTTACGGCCGTGCTCTAATACCATGAAGTACTTCACTAACTTGAAATAGCACATAAGACTTTTCTTCTTGAGTTAAGTCCAAAAGAAACCCATTCCTCACTAACTTTTGGTGCCGACTTGCCAATTATGCTAGAGATTTGGATAATAGGAGGTCTACTACATGGAATGTGTTTACACTTGCATGAGGGCCTATTTGTTGGAGGTCCATGTTACAATCACTAGTGGCTCTATCCATAACTAAAGTAGAATATATGTCAGTGATTGAGATTACCAAGGAAGCATTGTGGGTGAAAAGGTTGGCATTTATTTTCAATCTAACCCACTTATCTATTATTTGATCGACTAATCTTTTATATTGGAATGGGTGAAGAGTCACTTTTGGCAATTCCTCATGAGAGGATAAATCGAGAGAATTTTGAACTAGAACTATGATTTTTGTTCTAAAGAGCTTGGTCTAAAACAAGGTGAAGTTCAGGTGCATTTGTGATAGTCAAAGTGCTATTTATTTGACAAAGTATCAAGTGTATCATGTCAGGACAAAGCATATTAATGTAAGTTTCACAAGGTAAGAGAGTTAATTGTTACTGGGGAGATGATACTAGAAAAAGTGCATGCTTCGGAGAATGCATCTAATATGTTGACAAAATCAATTCCTTCAGACTGGTTTAAGCATTGTTTGGACTTAGTTAATGTTTCTCAATGTTGAAAACAGTAGGACCCTCAACCTATGGGTTTGCAAAAGAGACAAATTATGGTCCTTTTCTAGTGTGGTGAATTATTCACCGAGGTAGAAATTGTTGGGAATTGTGAGTGATTCATTTTGACTAAGACTTTGCTAACTTTAATACTAACATTGTCTATTTAATTTTGCTTTTAGATAGGAATGTATTCCCCGCCAAAAGTCAATGGGGTCAATTTCAACGGTGCCACTGTTTGGTTGTAAGAGTCAAATGATAGGCAAGGGGATGCAAAAAATACCCCGCGAGAGTGAATGACTCGTGACACGAAATATCCTAAGGCAATGAATGGGTACAAGTGAATTGTCAATGATTTCCGGTGTACGTCTAGTAGAATAGTTTTATCAGAAATGGGTGAGCTAGGAAGTTTACCGAGAATTGATGCATAAGATTTACTAAGTTTCTTAGTTGAGCCCAAATTTAGGTTATTAATTGGTGCTATAAAATATGTTATAACCCTCGTGGATTCTAAAACAAAAATAAAGAAAAGACATTCTTGTGGATGGAGGTAGAATTTATACCGAACCACATAAATCTTGTATTCTTATTTTTCTTGATTTTCTTCTTCTTGATTATTCTCAATATTGCACGCTCACAATACCATGGCATAAATAGCTAACAGTAGCAATAATGCGATGCAGTTCTGCACCTTGACAACAAAAATAGAAGTAGCAATATCTAAACAAAAAGCCTTTACTAAATACATCTTCTGGCAAAATAATGGCAGTATATTTACATAGAAATTAATTTATCAATGTCCTAGACTCCACCAACACGCACTGAACTATGTTTCTCTTCACCTCACTCAGAATTTCTTTACAAATTATGAACCTTGCCAATACTCCCACAAAGATTAAGCATATATATATCTTGCCTTCCCCCCACCTTTATTTCCTAATATTGCCTCTTCAAAGTGTAATTACAAGTTGCAAGCTGAGCATACCTAGAGAGAAACCGGCCAAGCAAAATTTATTCCAGCAGCCTCGTTAAAAACTGTTTATTTACAGCTATTAGGAGCGCCAAGACCAAAGAAAATAAAGCCAACATCTATGTTTTCTGTACAAACAGTGTCTTCTCTCGATCTAAAATGGGCGAGGATGATAACCGAATATGCCTTTCTGCAAAAGAGAGTAAATTTCACGAGAAGTAAGTTAAAGGTAACAACATCAAGGGTTCAAAGAAGAGTTAATCTATGAAAATTTCCTCACCTCCAGTTGTGATGAGCTTTTCAACACGAGAAACAATATGTTTCCCATAAGTGTACCTCTTCAGTGTATTCAGGTGGACCTTGATACGGGAGAGAATTAGTTCGCGGCTCTGGTCATCACAGGTCTCAAGAACCTTCTGCACAACATAGTTACCAAAGGGGTCTTTCATCATGGCCTGCACGTTGCATTTCAACAATTTGTCATTCAACAAGCAGTAACAGTAGATGACAAACAGGAGGTCTAAGTGGTTATCAGGTCTCATGCTTGTCAAAACTCAAAAAAGTGAGTCAGCTTCAACCTTATATTAAAATGCAACAAGTGTAAATATTTGACAAATTTCCACGAGTTAGTGTGCAACTCTCATTGAGGACCTGAAGCCAGTACATTCCTTCAGAACACAGAACTAAAAAGTTGGAAAGTTACAGTGCTCGACTACCACTGAGGATTGATTTCACGAACCAGTGCCACTATGCTTTAGTCACACTTTAGGCAAGAAAGAAAAGATGCTAGCACATTCAGCACATGCAAAACAAATTCAAAAATTTCCTTTCGAGCTTCCACGCTACAAATTTGAGCTACTCTCAGATTTGCTGCACAATATATGACAACTTGCGAATTATGCCAGATTGCCGGTAGTAGATAAAGTTAAACTCATGGAACACCCGAGTTGTCTAATTCTCAAATTTTATTGCATGCTTAACCAATTAACCAAATCTACTCAAAACTATGAAATATATTATCCAGCTATACTGCAAAAAATCATGACCATCTCTTATAAAAAAAAAAATCATGACTATCAAGAACTACAAGATTGCAAATATCACAGTGTTTCTCCCTCAAGCATGTGGAAAACATCAACTACCTGTCTATTTCCCTACAATAAATGATGGAGGATCGCACACATAGATTCGACTCAGAGTAAGCAAGATTTATTAAAAAAAACTGCAAACTCCTGCTATTTGTCCCTCAAGTATATGTCAAAGTGAACATACATCCATAAACTGCCTATATAGTTCAACGGAATAACTATTTTCTTCTTGATAGGCAATATAAATATAATCCAGTCAAGTACATGTGCTGAACCCATGCATATATAAATAAAAAGATTACCATTGACATAACTCTGCCCAAAAGAGTTTTAATTATAGTAAGATGAAAAATTGAGCAAGAGAATTGGCCATAATTCTAGAACTATTGACTTTAGGAGTTGGATAGTCAAACAGCAGGCAAGAACTTCATCTTACCAAGATTTAGTTTAAATTTAGCTTCATAAACATGAATTTCAATAACTTAACATGGCTAGCTTAAACTAATTGCCCCTTGTATTTTGTGGGTCAGTATGACTACTCAGCGTGCAAATTTCTGACTTGTTCCAAAGGTTTATATGGCAGAACCATTCCTTTCTCAACTGCTAAAAATTTGGTAACTTCTCAAAGCTCCATTACACACACACACATATTGTACTCTAAAAACTTTAAGACAACAAAAAGGCAGTGTGGGAGGCTATATCCTAATTGTGTTCAGCAGTTCAACAGATTGTAAGAGAAAGAAACAGAAAAAATCACCAAATGCATTTGCTAATATTCTGAAAGTTCAAAACTTCCTTACATTTCAATTTTATATGTTTAAAGAGAGAGGAGAGGCAAAGTTCACCCAAATCCAAATATTTTTGTGGGAACGCCTCGATGGCATACCTTTCAACAAACTTGATGTTTTATTAAATTAACAGTACCAGTACCATAGACAAGAGGGTCGAGAGAGAGAGAGGTGAAACTGTTGATCAATTATAGTCGAGAGACAGACAACATTCAAAAGATAATTGCCATAGAAGAAATCAAAATCATGCATTAAACTTTAGTCTGATCACTTTTTATAAGGGCTTAAGGGAATCTGCTGCACAGTGGGTAAAGAAACCTTCTAGAGGTAGGCCATGCCAAAGAAAGGTGCTCTACTACTTTCTGATGTTGCCAAATAGACTAAACTATCCATAGTATTAAGTTTCCGTGCTTTGCCCTAATAATCGAGAGAGAGAAAGAGATGATTAGCAATTATAAAAGCACTGATCAATCTACCATGCTAACTTCAAAATAATATCATAATCCACCATTTGCCTCAATTAATTTGCAGTTTCTGGCATTTTACCCTAATCAAGTCCTTTGGATAGTGGAAATATATTTACACATCTTAGCAAATAACCAAAGGAAGAGAAAGATCAAATCTTGCAATGAATTTTATGTGGAATTCCATGATGGTGACTAACAAGCCTTCTGGACTCTGAAGGCAAGCCCATGCCAAGAGGGCTTAGCTTCTGTCTGTGGTGTATTACATCGAGTTTTTATGCCACCCCCTTCTGACAAGCCTAGTTTGCTATATTGATTGCCAGAATAATCTAATTTATTCTTGAAATCTTTCAATAATTCAGTTTGTTTGCCCATCTGATGGTCCAAAATTCTTTTTCTTTTTTTTTTTAATGCAGATGTTAGTATTGTTAATAGGTATGCTCAGTATTGGTAAGCAAAAAATAGTAACTCAAGTACTAAATACGAGATAAAACAAGTCAGATAGGACTGCGATGTCAAGTTCAAAACCCAATGCTGTGCAGAGTGCAAATTAAAAGCTAGTTGTAAACTTCTACAATTTTAAACGAGAAAATAAAAAAAGTGCCAAAACAGCTTCCACACCATTTTCTGGCATGCCCACTGTTTACTAACCATGATGTTAGGAATTGGACATGGCACCAATGCTGGGCTTACAATAGAAACATTTGCCAGGGGTGGTGCAAATGTGAAAAATTTACCAATCCCCCCTGAATTGGTGAACAGCTATACGACTGTAGAAGACTCTTCATTTGCATTTACCCTCTACTCTTATCAGGTGGCAGCACCTCATTTTCTGTCAGACCAAAATTGGCAACCAGACTAAGGTAGTGAATCCTATCCAGAAGAGCATGCAAACTCACAAGCCCAACAAAGAAAAAGAAAAAAAAAACTTGATCTCAGTGTCCACCTGACTGTCAACACTTCTTAGTTGCAATGTCGATGACCTGAAAAATAGGTTTAGGTACTGGGCAGAAATGAGATTAGACTAGCCAGCAAAAAGACCACCCGAAGGCCATGCAGACAGAAACGCTTTAGATAGATGGTCGTCTGTTAGACCCAGTATTGCTTTGCACGTACAGTAGAATGCAAATAACTTCGTTTTCTCTCTCAATATTTAGTAACCTCCTTTGAGGGGATAGAGTATTACGATCTCACACATCCAACACCAATATAATAAATTAGTAGGAGGGCGAGAGATTCACATACCTGTAAGGGTTCATTTTCATCCGTGGAACCAAGCATCTCATTCACTAGAAGCTGACATTCTTCTGGACCACCAAAAGTTAAGCACTTTTCAACAACATTAGAAGCAAACTTCTGCTGACTCATCTTTACTATTTGTCCTGCAAGCTTGCTAATGATAGCAGATCGCTCGTGTGGTTTACCATGTTGTAGGACATGCTAACCCAAGAAAAAATTACCAACATCAGTGCAGCACACAACTATATATGTAATCAGAATGATAGAGATATATCTATTAAACAAAACAAAACAAAAACAGAGTCTGCAAGAATGTAATGGACATATGCAAAATTGGAAAGTTTAAACATATATTCCGTCAAAGTATTTTACTAATGGTAAATACCCATTAAGTCAGCTTCATTCAGCCTTGGAGATATATTAGAGGATAAGACGTGCAACTCAAATTAAGAGTTAAATTAGTTGGGTATGGCAACACAATCCTTTTTTAATCCTTAGATCTAGAGCCACATCCCCTCCTAGAATCACAGGCCTTAAATCCTTTTTCATTCCCCCAGCAGCTAGGGTTCTGGAGGCCATTCTCTTGTCCTTTTAGCACCATCCATTTAAAATCACACCAACCTAATCATGCATGTATTGATTCTGGTGAACACGACTAAGTCTGCTTGAATAGGTTTTCCCATCTCATATTCAAGTGGAGCCGTGATACGAACTCTAGTGGTTCATGAACACTTTCATTTCCTACTTTTTTATTTCTTCTTTCGCATTTCAAAGCCAAATTGAAGGGTAAAATGAGATCAAAAGCATCACTTATAGGTGAAATACAGGTGAAAGGAGAACAACTAATAACTAACATGCTCCCTAGGCAAATTACGCAAAATGGAAATAGCATAAAGAGGCAACAGAACAATTGATATAATGCGCTCACTAATCAGCCAATAATATGTATTCGATGGTGTATGGGGTGATAAATCTCCTTCAGTTTTCAAGGACACATCATTATTTATCAATTTCCATTTAAAAAGAAATCAAATGGTGGAATCACTACAGTATGGACCACTCCATATCAAATATCAAGTTCCATCATTTTGGAAAAGCAAATCTATATTATTTATTGAGAAAACAAATTCTTTGCTCTCCAATATCGTCTCCTACATGCAAAATGATCAGAGGGTATCCAAAAGTTTTTGGCATGAGCACTCTTTAATAAGTGGCATTTTGTAATTAGAGTGTTAAAGTTTGAAATATATTATCGATTGAGAAAACAGATTCTTTGCTCTCCAATTTTGCCTCCTACATTCAAAATGGTCAAAAGGTATCCGAAAGTTTTCTGCATAAGCACTCTTAAATTTAAGTGCTAATTTGTGATTAGAATGTCAAAGTTTCAAATATAAAGCTGCAACCTCACTCTCCATGTTTCTTCTACATTAAGGGCACACATTCAAACACAACATGTGTAAGACTTCAAGTCAACAAATAAAGGTGAATCCCATCATCAACAGGGAAAGTTTACAAAGTCTATGAGGTCAGAACCAGTAAACATCATCTCCCTCCTCACTGCCCTGCCATGATTCATATGATAGACGTGCATGTTTAATCAGATGCAAACAATGAGTACCTGAATGACATAATTCCCATATTGATCTTGTGCAAGAGCACACACAGAGTTCATAATTTCATCCATGATAATTTGTTGTGTAGTTGGATCATCACAATGCTCCAAAACCCTCTGCGACATCAAACGATGTTACACAATTGATAAGACATACTACTCAACAAAAACATGAGACAAATAAATAAATTTTGACCTGAATGACCCGGCAACCATATGGATGGGTGGAAAGAGCCACAACTTTCCCAAAGAAGGCTGATACTATGAATTGGTTTTGATCTTGAGGAACACACTCTATACACTTCTGGATAACATGGTTACCATTCTGATCGTGAACACATTTCATGATTGAGCCATCAAGCTCTGCTACCATTTGTGTCTGCTGATCCACATCAACTACCTCCAAGGCCTGTGATCAATTAAAGTATAAACAATATTAATTCAAAAGAGTCCCTAATTGAAATATAATCATCGTGTCATCCCATTTGTCATCATCTCCTTGGAGAGCACTAGAAGTTATGGAGTAAACAAGTAGGTATCCTTGTCCTCTAGATGTTCCCATCACCACTACGCATTGTCACTCTTTCCATGCCTCTTTTGGGGTGGGGTGGGGTTTTTTTTTTTGGGGGGGAGGGGGGGGGGGGGGGTTAAAGAAATAGCAGAAAGAGTTTCATGAAGCATAAGAAAGGTCTTAGAACACAAGTGCACAATTTCATAGAGTGGAGTTGAAAGGTGTGGTTAATATTTTTATGGGACAATTACACAAGCCACCCCTTAGCTTTGCCTTATCAGTCCACCTCTTGAGGTTTAAAAAATTGAAATAAGCCTTAATTGGTCAACAACAATCATAAAAAAAGTTCATGAAAAAATGAAATGACCACGTTACCCCTTGGCCATACCCAACTGCCAAAACTTGAACACTAGTTTGAACCTGAAGATAAAACAATACCATCTTGCTAGAGCCCACCATTTACCAATCCATAAACACTCCCTAGCCCCTCTTCTGCCAAACAACACATAATCGATCCCCCAACCCCTACCCTCACCCATACCACACTACCACAAAACCCCACCCGGAACATTCCTACCCATTCTTCAAACCACAACCCGTTCTCCCCCCCCCCCCAAAAAAAAAAAAACCCCTAAACTGCCACCGTGTCTTAGTATATTATAAAATACATATAGCCATTATATTTTTATTTATTTCGTAATTTCTATTATGTTTTCAAGAACATAGGAGCTATCTTGTTAGTATCGTATGTATGAAGAAAACGATATTGGTATGCATCTTATCATGGGATACACGATACGATACGCCTGATATACTAGACGATATGTACGAGACGATACAAAACAAATCAAAAAAATTTCCTTTAAATTTTAACCAGAAAATGACGTCTTTTCACTTGGAAATAATTTTTTTAAACACTAAGTAATAAAATGATGTCGTTTCATCATCTATAGTTTTTAAGAAATAATAGTCTTCTTTTTTATTCATTCCATTGGTGGAGCAAATAATTTGATCGTTCAAAGGGTTCTCCTTTGGCTACTACTTTAGCAGTTAGAACTAGAACTCTCTAAATTTTGATATTGACGAATTATGTTAGAAACTTCAATACTTAGATTGTTAATTTTTTTATTTTGGTCATTCTAGTCTCTTTAAATTGTTTTTATGTGAGAAATTTGTGGTCCAATGAAATGTTATTATGACATTTTGTCATAGGTATATATGTTTTTTAATATCTTTTATAAAATAGCAGGCATCTTATGATACACGATACTATATTTTTCAAAAATGATACGACTTCCGATACAAGTTTTGACAAACTTGCACGGGAGAAAATGATTTACAAAAATGGACATCAATAGAAATTGATCAATTGACTAATGTCAAGTCAAATATTGGGGTTCACTAAAACTTTGACCAAACATAAAATAATTTCTAAAACCTCAAGAAGCCAAGTGTATTAATATAGTGTCATATAGTTATACTATTGCCAAGCAATTGAGCAGCGGGAAAAAAATGTGGCAACTATCAATACCTATGGGGACAGTGGCAACGGAATATAGAGAAACAATACTGGTTGCCTATAATTAATAGATGTTTTAGGTCAAGAAACTTCTTCATGGAAAGGTACATGGTATACCTGTTACGCTCCTCGAAGATTAGATTAGTTTGTCAAGCGACACAACATGCAACTACTGTTTAATTACGGAGGTAGATTTAGGGACTTTGTTTTAACATTAGCAAAAATGTCACTCAAAAGCCACCTAGCTTAGCATTGTAGGGCAGACCAAGGATTTTTCCAATATTCTGTCCTCTCATTACCAGATGTAGGGCAACAAATTTAAGAATTCAAGCATCAATGCAACACAGCAACAGGACCCAGAAGAAGGAACGACCTAAACCCTCTAGTTTTCCAAGCACCATCCATCTAACAAAATCATGAATCTCTAAACCAAATATTACCCCAAGGCCTTCTAGAATAGCCAATCCCATTCCTAATAGTGGAAAAAAGAGACGGTACAAATTAAAGATGATCACCACAACCACCTTTTGATACCAAGGGGGACTCAAGACTACAAGGACAACCAATAGGTATCGGTTGATGTGCATCTAGGATGTTGCACAAAAAACTCATGCTGTCATGAGGACGTTACCAAGTGTATGGGGCTGCAATATATATATATATATATATATATCCCCTCTCATTTAGGGGCAGATTCTGTCAGTGAAAAGTGCATTGCGAATTAGTGGACTAGTATTCTACGGATTTCAGATATTGGGACCAAACTTTTAAATCTTTCATACAGAAAGTTGAATTTTTGGATGTCCCCGTGTAGTAAAAGGAGAAGAATGAGATTTATAAGGAGGAAGAGAAGAAGAATGACTTGGGGAAACTGACTGCAAAAGTAACAAGGGTAACCACCTTGATTGTTGTGTATCCTCATTTGATTAGCGAATAGAGTGAAGACCACAAATAATTGACGTTAGTTCATACATCATTTTGTTGTCCACCAGTTCAAAATAGAAGAATGCATATATATGATAAGCTCCTAAGAACAGAAAGTAACATCTAGTATTGAAGCAGAAACAAAACTTAAATCAAAAAATAAAGCTTAATAATGCACCTTCTGAATTACTCGGCAACCATACATTTGAAGACTGAGAGGCAAAACATGACCAATAAGTTGGCTGGCCAGCTCCTTTCTTTGACTTTCTGTGCCATGCTCAAAAAACTGCATATTCAAGCATAATTACTTAAGTAGTACATTCAAAAAAAATTAATAGCACATTTTTTGTAGAGTTAATGAGGCTTATACTTTCTGTATAACATAATTCCCAAAAACGTCGGTCATCAAACTAAGAGCATGAGGAATGATTTCTGGGAATATCATCATCTTTTCTTCCTCTGTGGCAGTTTCCAGTTTCTGTTGAATAAAGCGACTCCCATACTGATCCGTACTACATTTGAGAATAGGAAACACAACTTAGAATGCAATTGGGGTTGCATACATGGATTAAACAATAAAACAGCATTATGTGCATACCTAAATTCCACCACATGATCAACAATGTCAGAAAGTTCTAAAGACATAGTTTTATTGTTCTTCAGCTCTTCTAATAATGACGATGCAAATCTTCCTTCCATGTTAATTCCAGTTTCTGAATGCCACGGTCCGGAAGATCCTCCCATTGAACTTCCCAACGTGGAAGTAAAATGAGAGACTCGCTCATTGGGATATGGCACTGAGTTCCCCTGATATGGCATACCAACATCAAAGCCTGGATTCCTATGATACCCATGATCTAATCTGCCAGATTTACCATACTGTAATTTCTGTCGAGCAAGCATTGCCTCAAGGTATGCTCTCTGGAAACCCTGTAAATCTCCCTGACCATAGGCAGGATGTGTTGCATAATTAGACATTTTCTGGGAATAGCGGATATATCGAGGATCCATAACTGATGAATAAAGATCAGACCCTGCCTGGTTACTTCTCGAACTTTGCTCATTTCCAGCACTTGTCAAAGCTGAACCTGGAAAAATATAAACATTAGAATACAAAACGGTTGTTCAATGATTGAGAAAAATACTGCAAAAGTCATCAAAAGGAACAATAAGCCGTACCAAGATGATTATTAATGGCTGTGTTAAGATTCTGACTAGCAGAATATCTCGTAGGCGCATGGCCAGATAGGTCCACACCTGGAAAATTATCGGCTTGATAATGAACATTAGAACCATCTAAACTTGCAAATCCAGAAGAACTCATTTTTGAGCGAAGGTCAGCCGAAGAAGATGTTCTTCTAGGGAAGTGAACATTCCTATCAAAACCAAACTTAGAAACATGTGAATCTGTGACAACCCCATTCTCCCTTGATAAATCAGTATAGTTGAGAGCAATAGCCAAATTTTCAGCTCTGGACCTGTCAAGGAATTGCTGTGGCAGGCTCTCCCTATGACCATTTGACAGAGCAACTAAATGATTAGATTGCTTGTCAAGTCCCATTTGAAGGTGAGACTGCATAAGACCATCTTCATCATAGAGATGATTTTTTGAAAGGCTTAAGCCAGATAAAGAAGCTGCAACATCAGCCAGCTCGGTCATGCTAGAAGAAAGACCCCTTATAGCATTAGAGCCAACAAAATCGTTCTTCTCGACAGGGAAAACTCTGCTACCCACAGGTGGAAGACTAGGACTGGTGGACCTCCCAACCAGTTGAGGCTCAGGGGTTCTACTTCTTGACAGAGATGAACCCACAGAAAGTGCAAACAAATGAGAACCAGATGAACTAAGGTGTTCAACTCTAGACAAACCAGGGACAGCTACCCTCGGATGCAAGACCTCAGTGGATTCAGCTCCATAGCAAATATCTGCAGCATGTGAATTAGAAATGCCTGATGTATCCACAATATCACCAAATGAGTTACGCCTTGCAGGATGTGAGAGAAAATCTGATAGGGAAGCAGGTTGGTTAAGCCCTTCCTGCAAAACATGCACATATCAATCAGCAACGTGTCAACATGTCCATAGGAGCTCAAAGTTGCATCTAGTATGGGGATATGCACGTTCAAACAAATCACTGTCCTTAAAGGTGTGCAATATTGCATCTATAAAGTGGCATAGAGGATAGAAGCCATGCCATTGAAACATAGCAAGAGAACAAAGTCGTGTGCACTTTCAAACTAAGATCCTGCCAAAGCCAAGTAGACCGAAGCATGGCCAGCTTTCTATTTGTTTAATATTCTTCTCTCCATTTATAAGGGGTAAGTGGAGTTTTCAAGAAAACGTAGAATGTTCAACACAGCACTCCACTTGTTTTAGAGCAATTATTCAAGAGAAGACAACAGTTAGATGATATCTTCATGTCCAAATATATACTATATTTACACCACTTGACCTGCTTATTGATCATTGAAAACAATATTGAAATCATACCCATGTGTAATGTCTTACAAGGGTACTACATACACAGCCCACCTACTGATCTACATAGTAATAACAAAAACCATATCAACACCCAGGCATTGTCTTAAGGATAAAATTAAACAAAGTAAAATAGAACTAAATAAAAACTTGAAAAAGGAAAATTTTAAATCACCAAGATCATTCACTTTGACTGTAATCATAGTAATAACAATAAGCAATTAGGTGCCGAGGTATTTTGGCAAGGATAAGAGAGCTCCAGATCTGGAATACTTTTCATAGGCACATGAGATAATGCAGAAGCAATCTATACAATGAAATTTTAAATTATGCCCGAAATACATAATTCTGTTTAGGGGGTAGACTGCTACCTGAAGAATATCTGCAAAACTTTTCTTCCTCGCACCCATTCCAGCAGCTGATGTCCCAATAAAACCATCAGAGCCTCTGTCCAGCAATTCAGCAGAGTTTTTCACTGAGAGATTCCTCATAGTAGCTTTCCTCAACTCCCTCAACTCATCTTCAGCTTTCTGAACAGACAATCCAGGCTGCATTGAGAACAACGAAGAACTGCCACCATCATCAACCGAATTATTTTGCCTCCAGTCTCCGATACCACCAAACGAAGCCCCTCCTGTTTGAAACCTTTGGGCAACTCGCCAATTCTCTTTTGACAACATTGGTGGGGGTAATCTCGGATTTATATTATCATGTGAATAATAATATGATAAATACGCAGGGTGTGACCGAATTTCTTCCTCTGTCAAAATTCCATTGGCAATACTAGTACTATTAATTTGTGCAAAATTTGAGTTCCCAAACAGACTTCCCACGGCACTCAACGACCCCTCCACAGTTGGCGGAGCACTGCCACTCCGATATATGTTCAAATCCCTCTCCCTCTCATTAATAACACTCCGATTACGCTGCTCCTGCAGCAATGTTTGAAGCTCACTCTCTAAACTGTTCTCTAAACTGCCGTTTGAATACGATCCTCTCATCATATCCCCATCTAGGTTTGTTCGTAAATTCACATTGGACTGCATATCTTCGTTATTCCCAGTAACTATCTCAAAAAAAAAACCTAATTCACCATAAACCAAAAACAACAATAAACAAATCAAACCATAGAAATCAATAAACTATAGTATTTATCACAAATATACAAAAAAAAAAAGTTCCAACAAGTAGATTCAAGTAATTTCAATTAAATTACACACATCCTGCATATTCATGCATCAAGACCAATAGTGGGTTAGGCTCAAACTCGATCAAGAAACATAAAATTAATTACTCAGACTAATTAAATAACAACAAACAAGTAAATTCCAATATTTAACTACACAAAATTTCAGAGATATATTAAATTCATGTTTATTAAAGACGTAAGCAATAATTGCTGAGAATTAGTAGAGTTTGGTGTGGTAAAACTTACAGTTCGTGAATCGAAAATCGAATATCTTCAAATTCACGTGTACATTATCTGTGCAATGAAACGGCCAGAGATGGTGTGAGAAGAGGGCTTCGATACGAAAATATAGCAACAAACTCGGAACAATTCGATGCAGCGTTGAAGAGAAAAAAGATTACAGAGCCGAAAAAGGTGGAGATTTTTAGAAACGGCCTCGTTTATACGCGACGAGGAGAGAGACAGACGACTACACCGCTGTAGGTAGGGGAGGTTAAATATTGAACGATTGATTGGAGATTGACGGTGGGTGATTGGTGAAAGGGTTTACGTGCATGTGGCGTAAAGGCAAAGTCGTAGACTACGTATATATAAGCACGTGTATATATTTGTGTTTGGCAACTGTTTTATGCATGTGGGTAAAGGGAGAATGGAAAATAGTGTCTTCGGTTTTAGAAAGAAAATCTTTGTGCCATCTACTGCAATAAATTTCATAGAACTGCGTATATATAAGCAAGTATCAAAGTTTTTTTTTTTTTTTGGGTATAATACCACAAATACAATTGTTATGGATTATTTTATAATTCTTTAAGGTGTTTGGGTTGATTTTTAATATTTAGATTGATTCTTCAACTTCTCTAAAATATTAGGAAAAATTTCATCTACATTTTCTTTAATTAGGTCTAAATTTAATGACACTTTCTCTCAATTTGTAACTTCATGAACCCCTTTCTAGTTTATACTGTTAAATTATGGACACCCTTTAACAGCAAATTTCGTCTCTCTGGCAATAAATAAAGTGCACAATTTGAATACTTATTTTTTAAAAATACAAAAATTACCTTATGTTATGTTAATAGATTAAAGTGTCTTGGGTCGGCATTTTATAAAGTTTAGTTTTTTATTTATTTTTGATAAGTAGGATAATATATTTATATCTAATGAAATTATTTTTTATACAAAATAAAATCATTGAACATAATAAGGTAAAAAATGCATACAAATAAAATAAAATAAAAATTTAATTTTAATATTTTACCAAAAAATAAAGGTTAATTATAGTCATTTTAATTGATCTCAATGAATTTTATTATTTTAAAACATTGTATGAAATTTTTGATATTATGATATATATATATATAATATATATATATATATATATATATATAATTTTAATAAAAATACTTCTCTACAATAAAAATTATAATTAATAAGGTCAATGTCAAAGTACCACCCACTTTCAACTCTCTATCGTTTGTCCTTTGCAACATCACATAACCACTCTTAATGCATCACCTTTCATGTATCAAATTTAATATATTTCAATAAATCTTAATGCTACTTTGATGAAATTGATGGTTAATTTGATATTAAATTAAAAAAATGATATTAATTTGATGAGGTTAAATGTAAATTAATGAAATTTAGTATTCTATTTAATATGATTAAATTTTAATTTGATAAAATTAAATGTCAATTTGGTGTAGATTTGATAAAATTAAATAATAATTTAGAATTAAATTAAAGAAATAATATTAATTTGATTAGATTAAATATCATTTTTATGTTGATTTGATGAGATCGAATGTTAATTTAGTTTAAATTAAAGAAAGGACATTAATTTGAAAAAATTAAATTAAATTGATGAATTTGAAGGTTAATATAATAGAATTAAAAGCGAGTGAAGTAAAAAATTTAAGAATTAGAGGGGTGTTGTTGAAGTTAAGCCTATTTACAGGTAAGGACGTGGATGGAAATTTACCATATAAAATTACTAAGGGTGTTTTTGTAAAACA
>CAUOFW020002038.1:0-59617 GCA_963454935.2 Ilex paraguariensis
TTTCAGGAGAACTGCTGAATGTAATTCAAGAATCAATGACTTCGATTGTCATATTCTCTAAGAACTTCGCATTTTCTACATTGTGCCTGAATCAGCTTGTGGAGATTCTGAAATGTAAGGAAACAAGAGGACAATTGGTTCTTCCTGTGTTTTACAATATTGATCCATCAGATGTACGTAAGCAAAGTGGGAGCTTTGCAGAAGCTTTTGCTGTACATGAGGAGCAGTTTGTGACTGAAATGGGGAGAGTGGAGAGATGGAGAGCTGGCCTTGCCGAAGCTGCAAATTTATCTGGATGGGATTTGCAAAATATAGCAAATGGGTAATCCATTCTATTCTTTTTTTGTGCATAAGTTTTCTCTATTTGTAGTAAGGTTTGTTGGTTTGTTTGTGTGTCTGTGCGGGTTGGGAAAACAAATAAAGATTGGGGTCTAGGTAGTGTTATTCTGACCTATAGTAATCAGAGTTTGAGCTAATGATTTACATCATTCTTTTCTTTTATATAAAAGGGCATGAAACTATTCATGGGTGATGTAGTACGAGTACAGGTAGCAAATGAGTGGGTTGGGTTGGTTACATATTAGATTAAATTGAGTCGAGTCAAAATAAATCCAATTCACTTCAACCAACGTATTAAATTGGTTATACTGGGTTGAATTTATAACGTGTTGGATTAAATCCATTGACCTATAAAATAATTAAAACTTGTAATAGACACACTATTACACTAAAATATACACACACTATTACACCAAAATATACACACACCCACACAAACTAATTTTATTACTTTTGTTATTTAATTGATAGATAAACAATCAACCCAATGGATAGCCATTTGTTATCCAACTTAATCCGTTTAATTAAAATAAGTATTATTATCCAACTCATTTAGAACTTGCATAAATTAATATAGGTATTCAACTCATTTATTCATGGGAGGATTAGACAGGTTAATGGGTAATAGGTTAAGATTGCCACTTCTGAGCACGAGCAATATGGGAGGTTGGAGGTGGAGGAGGCACTATATTGAGAGAGACAGTCTCTGTCTCTCTCTCTTTCTTATAATTTTATATATCCTTAATTTAATGTTCACTAATATTGGATGTTATTTTTCATTTTTAAAACACAGTTTCTATTTGTTTGAAGAAAACTCTGCACATATCACAAACAAATGCCTCTATATAATGAAAATAGAGTTGTCAATATAGCTAATTGCTATTTCCATCTCTGATGAACAATCATTTTGTATAATTGTCAGCTTTCATACCTTTGGCAATAATTACCAGCTAGATGTTTAGATACCTGAAAGTTGTTTCAAACCGGATGATTCTCTTATGGAAGAGTATTTAGTTGAAAGTAATGGCTCAAGGCCTATACTTCTTTCTAAATTATGTTCTAAAGAGAGCATGCATCTATTTTTTTGTACATTTTGTTATAGTAGTTCAAGCCTAACGTAGTTGTTAAAGGCTTTGCCTTATATGTACTTCTTATGGTTCTAATTAATATAAATGCTTAACTTCCGGAAAGAAAAAAAACATTTTGTATAATTCTTAAGGCTAGCGAAAAGAAGTTCTTAAATAGTTTTGTGAAATTTTTGTTATTTCATGAATTTTTATGATTAACTACACCTCTTGCAATATATTCGCTTTTTCGCCTTATGTTTCCTTATATCATAGTATGGACCAAGCATTCGGATCATATCCCTTAAATATATTATATATCAAGTTTTTTATCATTCAATAAACTAACACATGTCATCCAAAATAACACCTAAACAAATATATGCAACACGAAAAAAAATCAATATCCTACCACAGTTGTTGTGGTTTGTTTTGATCCACTTCCTTTTGTAAGAGTTTTATTTCAAGATATATTGTTTCCATGTAGTTATTTCTCATTTTAACTATGATAAATTTTCATTTCTTTTGGACAAAATATTACAGGCATGAATCAAAGTTTATCCAAAAAATTGTTGAGGAAGTTTTATACAAAGTGAGCCACACATATCTAAACGTCTCCACGCATCCGATTGGATTAGATTCTCGTGTTAAAGACATAAGGTTGTTACTAACCAATGGATCAAGTGACATCCAAATGATTGGGATCTTTGGCATGACAGGAATTGGCAAGACGACAATTGCCAAAGCAGTCTATAATCAAGTTTTTCAGCAATTTGAAGGTTCTTGTTTTCTGGGGAATGTGAGTGAAATTTCAAAACAACTCAATGGTCTAGTTCATTTACAAGAGCAACTTCTTTTTGAAATTTTTATGAAAAAAGGTCCTAGTATTGGCAACATTGATAGGGGAATTAGCTGGATTAAAAAAAGACTTCGTTCTAAAAGAATACTTATTGTTCTTGATGATGTTGATCATATTAGCCAATTAAATTCATTAGCAGGGAGTCGTGATTGGTTTGGGTTAGGTAGTAGAATTATTATCACAACTAGAGATGAGCATTTGCTAAATAAAGTTCAAGTAGATGTGAAATATGAAGCGAAGGAATTGAACTACAACGAATCTCTACAACTTTTCAGTTGGCATGCCTTCAGACAAGCCATACCATTAGAAGATTATTTGGAGCTTTCAAATGGCATAATAAACTATGCCCAAGGGCTTCCGTTAGCTCTTGAAGTATTGGGATCTTATATGTTTGGAAGAACCATACCAGAATGGATAAGTGCATTTGAGAAATTAAAACACATTCCTCACAATGAAATTCAGAAAAAACTCCGAATAAGCTTCGATGCACTAGAGGATGATCAAGTAAAGGACATATTCCTTGACATTGCTTGCTTTTTCGTCGGAATGGATAAAGATTATATCATATATATATTGAATGGTTGTGGTTTTTCCTCGGAAATTGGAATCAGTGTCCTAATAAGTAGATGTTTGCTAAAAATTAATGAACAAAATCAATTGAGCATGCATGATTTGCTACGAGAGATGGGGCGAAAAATTATTTGTGAAGAATCACCGAAAGAGCTTGGAAAGCGTAGCAGATTGTGGTTTCATGAAGACGTATGTGACGTGCTACAAACAAACAAGGTAATAAAAAACTACTTTCTTTCAATTGGAAAACTTTACTCTTGCTTAGTGCATATATTTTATTTTTGTTTCTATATGTGTGTGTGTGTGTATATACTCATATAGTTTGCGACATACACAACATGCTTTGTGTGTGTGGTTGATGCCTATATCTAGTTAGTTACTTATAAAAACCCATTTCCTTTATGAAATTTAGGGCACAAATGAAATTGAAGGTATTGTTTTGGATTTGCCACTCTTAAAGGATGTAGATTTTAGGACTGAATCATTTGCAAGGATGCAGAAATTAAGACTACTTCGGATCAACAATGTGCGTCTCACCGGAAACTTTGAATATCTATCTGGAGAGTTAAGATGGCTTTGTTGGCATTATTGTCCTCTGAAGAATTTACCTTCCAATTTTCAACTCAAAAAACTTGTTGTTTTAGACATGCAACATAGCAACATCAAACAACTTTGGCCAGATAGCAAGGTAAAAAAAATTTTATACCCTTGATTATCTTTAAACAAATGGAAACCCTTATCTTGACATTTTTTTCTTTGATTTATCAGTTGGTGCAAAATCTAAGAGTCCTAAATCTTAGTCATTGTAAATTCCTGACAAGAACCCCAAACTTCACTGGGTTACCAAGGATGGAGATATTGTTGCTTGAAAGTTGTTTATCTTTGTTGGAGATTCACCATTCAATTGGAGTTTTGGATAGACTTACTTCCTTGAGTTTAAAAGATTGCGGGAACCTTACAAATCTTCCAAGCAACATTTGCAATCTAACATCACTTAAACATCTGAATCTTACTAACTGCTCAAATCTGAAAGAATTGCCCGAGCACTTGGGGAATATGCACTGTCTGAGGGAACTTCATGCTGATGGAACTACTATCAAACAGTTACCATTTTCTTGTAGGTTTTTGAAGAACCTTACCATCTTATCTTTGGGAAGATGTAATAGCAACTTACCATCCAAATCTTGGCTCCCGCTTATTATGTCTTGGGTATCACCAAGAAGACATCATGATTCCCCCAGATTTCTCCCACCTTTTATTTCGGGTTTATGTTCCTTAAGAACACTAATTCTCAGGCACTGTAATTTGAATGAAGCGTCTATTCCCACTGATATCGGAAGTTTATCTTCACTTCGACATCTAGATTTGGGGAGCAATGATTTTCATAGCCTACCATCCAGCCTTTGTCACCTATTCAAACTAGATAGCCTCTGGTTAGAAGACTGCAAGAATCTTCGATCAATCGATGAACTTCCTCCTAATCTAGGGATACTACAGGCAGATGCTTGCACATCACTAGAAAAACTACCGAATCTGTCAAAGTACCAAAGATTGGAACACTTGTTTCTTGCCAATTGCAATAGACTGGCGGATATTCAAGATGTAAGGAACCTTGATTCTATGAGATCCACTCATCGGGAACTGTCTAGCATTTTGAACAATGCTATCAAGGATAGTTTGCTCAAGGTCTCTTCTCTCTCTCTCTCTCTCTTTCTCTCTCTCTCCCCCTCTCTCCCTCTCTCTCATCCATCATCATTTTCATGTAACAGGTACCTTGTAATGATAATATTTACAGCGTCTTCATTCCAACTGGGGAGATTCCCGAGTGGCATATCCATCAAAGAATGGGTTCTTCAATATCTTTCGATATGCCATTTCATGTGGAGAACAGGTTAATAGCATTAACTATTTGGGCTGTTTGTGTTGCCAAAGAAGAAGGTGTAGTAACCACTGCTCCTTTTTATGTTCTATATGACAAAACCAATGGTGTCGAACAGATTCTTAGGTCTACAATCTGTAGCAATATTCCAATAACCCAGACAGAGCATTCGTGGTGGAGCTTTATACCAGCATTTGAATTTTTCCAAATAAAAGGTGGAGAAAGAATGGAGCTCTCTATCAAAATTAGTCCATCCGTAGAAGTGAAGAAGTGTGCTATTCATTTTCTGTATAAACCAGATATTCGAGAAAGTCAGCAGGGACAGTTATCATGTGCCAATACAATTGTACAGGATAATGTACATCCAAAGAGAAGTCGCGATGTTGATATAAAGGAAACGGGCAACAACTTGGAAGAGAAAGATGGTAAAAGGTTGAGGATTGAGCCAGATTCAACTTGAATTTGAACACAAAGTACTGTTACTTGAATTGTGTTTAAGTTGATGTATGTATCTTAATTTGTATGTTGGTAATTATCAATAATGCCATGCTATTTGTTTTACTTAGTTTTTGGTGGTTTAAATGATTATTGCAAAATTTTCATTTAACGGCCATTTATCAAAAGGTTACAACACATCTGCATTTTTTTTAGTAAGTAAACAACACTACAAGAAAAAGTGAGTTTTTGAGTCGGATTTTTTTCTCTTCTTCTCTTTTTATTTTTTTTGGCTTCAGTATAATCTGTCAAAGCAAAAAACATCAATATTTGCATCGGCAAGAGGCCCAAAGCAAAAAAGACGAAATTTTTTTTTCAGTATTGAGCCAAAACAAAAACTTTAGTTCAATACGGAGTCGCTTTGATGTATTTAAGTCTAAAACAATGTCATTTTATTTGGTACATAGAACATAAGTGTGGGAAATCAGTTACATCAAAACGACGTAGTTTTATGTTAATTGTCACAAAATGGCGTTCCTTGGAACCCTAAAAAACCAACCTTCCCATTAAA
The DNA here is from genome assembly GCA_963454935.2 of Ilex paraguariensis. Classification (NCBI taxonomy): domain Eukaryota; kingdom Viridiplantae; phylum Streptophyta; class Magnoliopsida; order Aquifoliales; family Aquifoliaceae; genus Ilex; species Ilex paraguariensis. The sequence goes on from CAUOFW020002038.1 coordinate 5,718, forward strand.
ATGTCGTTGTTTTAGGTGCACTACAGCCAAATGGTGGGTTAATGTAAAAATTAACTTAGACGCTTTTGCATTTAGACAAATTTGCAATTAGTTTTGCTTAATAAACATCAAACTAATAAGACATCTACCAATTTGAAACTTCTATAAATATATTTAGCCCCCCAATTCTATAACATCCAATGTTTTAAAACCCAATTTGGTATGGCGGGTTTACTTGGTGACCCATTGTCTAAACCAGGCCGGCTCACCTATTGGATCATTTATGCACCAAAACCAGAGTAAACCTAGTAAACTGGAAAAAACCCTGTAAAATTGTCCAATCGGATGAGTTCACTCAAATCGACTAGGTGTTTTAATTTACTATAAAAACTGAATTTTGGGCACTTTTGGGCATTTTGCCTTGCCCTAAATTGTTTCCCCTAGCCCCCTCTTCTTCGCGATTGTGCACCACTCGACAACTAGACGATGAGAGCTTCAACCAGTGTGAGTCTCGCTCTGTCTGACTCTCAGTCTCTCTCTAGTCTTTACAGTGGTGTGCACCACAAGTTCAAAAGGGATTTAGGCCAACCAGTAAGGGACTCGATCGAAGACTCAAAGGGGGAGAAAACTGAGATCTACATTTCAGCTCTAGACTGGTTTTTCATATTTCTTCTCGTGCAACCAAGTAGAAGAAGTAACCATGTATTGAACCTTAATTTATTTTTAATCAAAATTGTTGAAAGTTACAATATTGAGAACTTTTTCGTTAATAAATCCAGGCAAGGACTTTTTAAGTCATTAAATCCAGCTCAACTCATCTTTTTTGTCATGTAGTTCAAACTAATCTTAATCTTGTTTTTTATATTAAAATATTACCCTTGCTCTATAAACTTCACAAAATTCCAACAAACATTCAACGATACAAAGTCAAATCAATAAGATCATCCAAAATCCCACATATCAAACAATTGATTTAGAAAGTGGAGAACATAGATGCACAGACATTCAAGGTTACATATTGTGATGTAGAATGTTTGTTTGAATTTTGTGAAATTTATAGAGCAAAGGTAATATTTTAATATAAAAAAAAAGATAACATCCCAAATCCCACATAAAAAACAATTGATTTAGCAAATATCTATTAAAAAATGATGAACTCAATAACAGTGAACTAAAAGACACTCTTTACCTCTATCTTTCTGTGAATGTATGTCATCATTTTTTAGTTCACTGTGGTTGTGTTCACTGCCCTGAGTGTGCCTTCAAGCCACCTCCCAAATCCACCACCTCCCTCTATTTTTCACCCCCAATGAAGTTTTACTCTTTTAAAATTCACTATTTTTTAAAATTTGTTGAACTAGAAGTTTTATTTTATTAAAGTTCATTGTTTTTGTAGTTCTCTTTTTATGTTATTTTCAATATATAGTAGTGGTGGTAGTGGATGGTGGTGGGTTGTGGGGGTGGTATGTGATGGTGATAATGGTGGTGGTTGGCAGCGATGGTGGCAGTGGGTGGTGGTGGCGGCAATCGATGATGATGGTGGCGAATGGTGGGTTTTGGGTGGTGATTATTGGTGGCAGTAGTGGTGGTGGTGTTAGTGGATGGTGGTGGTGGTAATGGTTGTGGAGGGCGACGATGGAAGGGGCGTTAATCGAGATGAACTATTTGGGCTCAGTTCAAGCTTAACTTGTGTTCTAAATGAGCTGAGTTTGAATAATTTTTTAATCTCGTTTAGACAATAAACCTAAAAAAGCTCAGCTTGAGCTTGCAAAGCTAGACCTATTTATATATAAAATAGTCAAGCAACTCGGGCTCGGCTTAGTTTTCGAACAAGCCAAGCTTGAAAATTTTTTTAGGCTTGCTTAAAAAAAGGAGCTCGACAGGCTCAGGCTCAATCTCGCAAAGTTTGACTTAATTAACACCCCTAGGTGATGGTGGTGGTGGGTGTGTGAGGCGGCGACGTTGGTGGTGGTGGGCAGTGTGGGTAGATGGCGGCGATGATGGGTGGTGGTGCTGGTGGGCTTTGGGTGATGATTGTTGTCAGTGATGGTGGTTGTGAGTGGGGGTGGGGGAGGTGATGGTGGGCACAATGGTGACCGCAAATTTGGGGTTGGTAGGCAGCGGTTATGGTGGTGGAAGTGGCGATGGTGGGTGGGGTTGTGGTGGTTGTAGCAATGGTGGGTGGTTGTTGCGGCATGATGGTGGTGGTGGTGGGGCAGAGGCAGCAGTGGGTGGCGGTGGTTTTCAAATAACCTCCTTCATTAACGATGTTTTTGTCGAAGTGTTGATTTTATGTAATTTTGGCCTTAAAAGTGTTCAGATTGGACCTAAAGCCAAAAAATTCCCTAAATGTATACATCTCGCCAAATATCCCTTGTTTCTAACCGAGCCCTTTTATCATCAGTTCAAAATTTATTTTTTTTATTATTTTATTATTTTTTATGTTTTGGTTGAATTAGTTTATAATTGTACTTCTCGATTTTCAACTAGTAGCAACGGAATCACAAGACCGAGAGGAAGCCCACATATGAAGAAGTCAAAAGTTTCACTTATAAAACGCCACTTTTCACCTATACAAAATCACATTTCAAATATAACTATACAAAGTCATTGCTCACCCAAACTTTTTCCATTTTGTCTGGCCTTTTGTCCATCAATGACTAGTAAAATCATTCAAGGTGACCCTTCCTGTTTCTCAATTTCATCTTCTATACCTCACTGGAAGCACGACGTATTCCTAAGTTTTAGAGGCAAAGACAAACGTAACAACTTCATCGATCATCTTTACACTGCTTTGGTTCAAGCTGGTATTTGCACCTTTAGGGATAAGGATGAATTACCATGAGGGGATGAAATTTCAGCAGAACTGTTGAATGTAATATGAGAATCGATGATTTCGATTGTCATATTCTCCAAGAATTATGCGTTTTCTGCATGGTGCCTGAATGAGCTTGTGGAGATTCTGAAATGTAAGAGAACAAGAGGACAGCTGGTTCTTCCTGTGTTTTATACTGTAGATCCATCTCATGTACGTAAGCAAAGTGGGAGCTTTGTAGAAGCGTTTACAAGCCATGAAGAATAGTTTGTGACTGAAATGGGGAGGGTGGAGAGATGGAGAGTTGCCCTTACTAAAGTTGCAAATTTATCAGGATGGGATTTAAAAAATGTGGCAAATGGGTAATCAATGCTAGCCTTTCTTGTGCACTAGTTTTCTCTATTTGTAGTAATGCTTTTGTGTGGGTTTATTTGTGTGTGTGTGTGTGTGTGTGTTTGTGTTTGTGTGTGTTTGTTTGTTTTGAATGGTTTTGAGTGTAGGTTGGGGAAGCAAATTTAGATTAGGGTATAAGTAATGTTACTCTTCTGATTTAAAATATTAAATGTTATTTTTCATTTTTAAAACACAAAGTTCGTAATTTTTGAAGAAAAATCTGCATGTATCACAAAGAAATGCATCTATATCACGAAAATGGTTAATAGTATATGTTGGACACGTGATACCGTCTAAAAAAATGACACGTGGTCACTTCCGTAAAAAGCACTTGACGAATTATTTGATTAGGAACCAAAGTGATACGAATTAAAACTTTAGGGATCAAGTTGACAAAATTAACACAATGAATGTCAAACTAACTTTTTGAATAAAAAGTTAAAAGCATAAATCAAAGTTCATCCAAAAAATTGTTAAGGAGGTTTTATGCAAAGTGAGCCACACAAATCTAAACGTCACCATGCATCCAGTTGGATTAGATTGTCGTGTTAGGGACATAAGATTGTTACTAACCAATGGATCAGTTGACATCCAAATGATTTGAATCTTTCGCATGGGAGGAATTGGCAAGACGACAGTTGCCAAAGTAGTCTATAATCAAGTTTTCCAATAGTTCGAAGGCACTAGTTTTTTGGGGAATGTGAGAGAAATCTCAAAACAAGTCAATGGTCTAGTTTATTTTCAAGAGCAGCTTCTTTCCGAAATTTTGATGAAACAGAATCTTAGTATTGCAAGCATTGACAAGGGAATCAGCTGGATAAAAAAAAAGACTTTGCTCTAAAAAAATACTTATTGTTCTTGACGATGTTGATCAAATTAGCCAATTAAATTCATTAGCAAGGAACCGTGATTGGTTTGGCATGGGAAGTAGAATTATTATCACTACTAGAGATGAGCATTTGCTGAATAAAGTTAAAGTAGATTAGAAATATGAAGTGAAGGAATTGAACTACAATGAATCTCTGCAACTTTTCAGTTGGCATGCCTTTAAACAGACCATGCCATTAGAAGGTTATTTCGAACTTTCAAATGGCATAGGGCTTCCGTTAGCTGTTGAAGTTTTGGGATCCTATTTGTTTGGAAGAACCATACCAGAATGGATAAGTGCAGTTGAGAAATTAAAACACAATCCTCACAATGAAGTTCAGAAAAAACTTATAATAAGCTTTGGTGCACTAGATGATGATCTAGTAAAGGATATTTTTCTTGATATTGCATGCCTTTTCATCGGGATGGATAAAGAATATGTCATTTATATATTGAATGGTTGCAGTTTCTTCTAGGAAATTGGAATCAGTGTTCTAATTAATAGATGTTTGCTAAAAATTATTGAACAAAATCAATTGAGGATGCATGATTTACTACGAGATATGGCACGAACAATTATTTGTGAAGAATCCCCTAAAGAGACTGGAAAGCGTAGCAGACTATGGTTGCAAGAAGACGTATGTAAAGTGATCGAAACAGACAAGGTAAAAAAAATTACTCTTGTTCGACAAAATTTTGCAGCCTAGAACATAATTCTTGTTAGTGTATCCATTTTATTTTTTTTCACATACACACATAATTTGGGACACACACAACATTCTTGTGGATTTGTGGTTGATGTCTATATGTAGTAAGTTACTTATCAAAAATATATTTTCCCTTATGAAATTTAGGACACAAATGAAATTGAAGGTATTATCTTGAACTTGCCGATCTTAAGTGATAGAGATTCGAGGCCTAAACAATTTTCAGGGATGGAGAAATTAAGACTATTTCAAATCAACAATGTGCATCTCTCTGGAAGCTTTGAATGTCTATCTAGAGAGTTAAGATGGCTCTGTTGGCACTATTGTCCTATGAAGTATTTACCTTCATATTTTTATATCAAAAATCTTGTTGCTTTAGACATGCAACACAACAACATAAAGAAACTTTGGCTAGATGTAAAGGTATGATTGATCTTAATTTGGAAAATTTGCCTACTTACCTTGAAATAAATGGAAACCATTACCTTGATATTTTTTGTTGTTGTTTGATTTACCAGTTTATAAAAAATTGAAAGTCTTGAATCTCAGTCAATGTAAATCCTTGACAAAAACCCCAAACTTCACCGGGTTAATGAGGATGGAGATACTATTGCTTGAAGGTTGTTCATCTGTTAGAGTATGTGTGACTCATATTTGCTGTGTGCATAATGGCAAGGAGGCAGATGCCAGAGCGGGCGGAGCCCGCGATGGCATCTGCCTTGCGGGATTTATATAAAGGGGACGCTGATTAGTTGGGGGTGCGGGGGCAACACCCCCACGGTACGGTACAGGGGTATTTTTGTAAATACGTCCATATTAGGGTTATATAAATACTTAAGATGTAACCCTATTCTATAATGAAAAAGAACGGCCGCTCGCTCTCGTGGATGTAGGCACATTGCCGAACCACGTAAATCTCTGTGTATTATTTTCTTCTGCTTTCTTAATTGTTTGATTCCTTACTATTCACCATAATTGCTGCACGATCACAACAATTGGTATCAGAGCTAGACTACGATGTTTGGGATTTCCTCTACAAAATTCGACATCATGAAGTTCGACGGAACTGGGAATTTCGGATTATGGCAGAGGAGGGTGAAGGACCTGTTAGTGCAGCAGGGCATGGTGAAGGCATTATACGAAAAACAACCGGCAGGAATGGACGACATGGATTGGAAAGAATTGGAAGCGAAGGCTGTGGCGACTATTAGGCTTTGTCTGGCTGATGAAGTGATGTATCACGTCATGGATGAGGAATCACTGGCGGAAGTTTGGTTGAAACTGAAAAGTCGGTATATGTCCAAGTCGTTGACGAACAAGCTCTATCTTAAGCAGAAATTATATGGTCTTAAGATGTCAGAGGGCTCGGATTTGACCCAACACATCAACGTGTTCAATCAGATCATCAGCGATCTGAAGCGAGTTGATGTGAAGTTCGAAGACGAAGACAAGGCGCTGATGTTGCTGAATTCCTTACCGGCGTCTCCTACGTACGAGAATTTGGTTACGACTCTGATGTGGGGGAAAGAAACCCTCGAATTGGAGGATGTCACAGGTGCTCTGTTAGGTTTTCATCAGCGGAAGAAAGCCAGTGATGAGGCTTCACAAGGTGAAGGGCTTGTGGTGAAGGGTAACCAGGAACGTGGAAGAAGCAAATCTCGGAATGGATCGGGTAACAATAAAGCCCGGTCCAAGTCGAGGAAGAAGAAGAAGGACGTCTCTGTCTCGTGTTACAAGTGCGGAAAAAAGGGCACTTTAAACGGGACTGTCCAGAGAAAAAGAAAGGGGATTCAGAGAACAAAGAGGGTGCATCAAAGTCTGCAAACGTAGTGGAAGAAGAAGATTCAGAGAGTGGTGACGGAGATATGCTTTCTGTTTTATCTAGTTCAGATCGTTTAACAGATTCTTGGATTATGGATTCAGCATGTTCCTATCACATGACACCCAACAAAGATTGGTTTGACACCTACAGGTCAGTAAATTCTGGTTCTGTTCTGATGGGTAATGATGCATCTTGCAAAGTTGTTGGAATAGGAAATATTAGAATTAAGATGTTTGATGGTATGGTTAGAACGTTGTGTGATGTTAGACATGTACCGGATCTAAGGAAGAATTTGATTTCATTGGGCACTTTGGATTGTAATGGTTATAGTTACAAATCTATAAGTGGAGTAATGAAAGTAAGTAAAGGCATGCTGACAGTGATGAAGGGACAGAAAGTAGTAGGAAACATTTACAGACTGCTGGGTACTACAATTGTAGGTGGAGTTGCTGCTGTAGAGTCTGAATCAGATAATACAGCCTTGTGGCATATGCGGCTGGGTCATATGAGTGAGCGTGGGATGATAGAGCTTCATAAGAAAAATCTATTGAAGGGTGTCAAGACATGCAAGCTCAATTTTTGCAAATATTGTGTTTTTGGAAAACAGAATAGGGTGCAGTTCAAGACAGTCACACACAAGACAGAGGGGGTTCTCGACTATGTCCATACAGATGTTTGGGGAGCAGTTAGCGTACTATCACCGGGAGGATACATGTATTTCGTGAGTTTCATTGATGATTACTCACGAAAGGTCTGGGTGTACTTCATGCGGCACAAGTCAGAAGCGTTTGCCAAGTTCAAGCTGTGGAAAGCTGAAGTAGAGAACCAGACAGGGAGGAAGATTAAATGCCTAAGGTCAGATAATGGTACTGAGTACACAGATTCAAAGTTCCAGGAGTTGTGTGAGCAGTATGGGATCAAGAGACACTTCACAGTCCGCAAGACACCACAACAAAATGGTGTAGCGGAAAGGATGAACAGAACGATAGCCGAGAAAGCTCGATGTCTCAGGTTGAATGCAGGCTTGCAAAGAATTTCTGGGCAGAGGCAGTGAATATGACATGTTTCTTGATTAACAGATCACCGAGGGCAGCACTAGATGGAAAAGTATCAGAGGAGGTGTGGACAGGCAGTGAGGTAGACTACTCTGGTTTGAGAGTGTTTGGATGTCCAGCCTATGTACATGTTTCTAATGAGGAGAGGTCGAAGCTTGATGCGAAGTCTAGATAGTGTATCTTTCTGGGATATCAGAAAGGAGTGAAAGGCTTCAAGCTCTGGGATCCGAAGGCAAACAAGATGGTGATCAGTAGAGATGTGGTTTTTGATGAAAAAGCCATGTTGCAGCGTACTCAGGAAGAAGAGAAACAAGTACCAGAAAACTGTAGCACTAATGACCATGTGGTGCAGGTGGAGCTAGAGAATCATGGTAACGAAGAGGATGCTCAGCATGTAGAGCGTTCTATCTCAGGTGATCAACAACATCATAGTATAGCCACAGACAGGCCCAAACGCAATATCAAGCCACCTACCAGGTATGGTTTTGAAGATTTGGTTTCTTATACGCTTATTACTAGTAGCGGGGATCCTACAACTTTTCAGGAGGCAGTACAAAGCCAAGAGAAAAGTAGATGGATGGGTGCTATGGTGGAGGAGATGGAGTCTCTGCATAAGAACCAGACGTGGGAGTTGGTGGAACTTCCCGAGGGGAAGAGAGCAATAGGGTGCAAATGGGTGTATAAGAAGAAAGAAGCAGTATCAGAAAATGAGGGAGAAAAATTCAAGGCTCGTCTAGTAGCAAAGGGTTACTCACAGAGAAAAGGGGTTGACTATGATGAGATCTTCTCCCCCGTGGTCAGACACACTTCCATCAGGACAGTGTTGGCACTAGTAGCACATTCAGATATGCAGTTGGAGCAGATGAATGTAAAGACAGCTTTCCTTCATGGCGACTTGGAGGAACGGATTTACATGGTACAGCCAGAAGGGTTCAGTCTCCCTGGAGAGGAACATTTGGTCTGTAATTTGAATAAATCACTTTATGGGCTGAAGCAGTCTCCGAGGCAGTGGTACAAACGATTTGACTCTTACATGATCCGAATTGGCTACAAAAGGTGTGAGTATGATTGTTGTGTCTATGTAAAAGGGCTTGATGATGATTCATTTATTTTTCTGTTACTTTATGTGGATGATATGTTGATTGCTGCCAAGAGTATGAGTGAGGTCAACAAGTTGAAGACTTTGTTGAGTAGAGAATTTGACATGAAGGATTTGGGTGCGGCCAAGAAGATTCTTGGGATGGAGATTCGCAGGGACAGAGCTTCCAGGAGATTATGGCTATCTCAACATAGCTATGTTGAGAAGGTGTTGAACAGGTTCAGCATGAGTTATGCAAAATCAGTAAGTACACCTTTGGCGAATCATTTCAGATTGTCTACCGCTCAGTGCCCGAAGACAGATGATGAAGTTCATGACATGTCAAAGGTCCCATATGCTAGTGCAGTGGGGTGTTTAATGTATGTTATGGTTTGTACAAGACTAGATTTGGCACAAGCTGTCAGCATGGTTAGCAAGTTTCTTTCATATCCGGGTCGACAACATTGGGATGCAGTCAAGTGGATTTTCAGATACTTGAGGGGCACTACAGACTATGGCATCAGGTTTAGCAGACAACAGAGTGATCCTTCAGTTATGGGATATGTGGATGCAGACTATGCAGGGGACTTGGATGACAGGAGGTCTACCACAGGTTATGTGTTTACTCTTGTGGGAGGACCTATTTGTTGGAAGTCCATGGTACAACCTATAATTGCACTATCTACTACTGAGTCAGAGTATATGGCAGTAGCTGAGGCTGCCAAAGAGGCTTTGTGGCTTACAGGTTTAGTCAAGGAGCTGAGTGCCCAGCAAGGTGGAGTTCAATTGCATTGTGATAGTCAGAGTGCCATTTATTTGGCAAAGAACCAGGTGTATCATGCGAGGACCAAACATATAGATGTGAGGTTTCATAAGATCAGGGAACTGGTTTCTTCTGGTGAACTATTACTTGAGAAAGTTCACACTTCTGAGAATGCAGCAGATATGTTGACAAAACCTGTTACTACAGACAAGTTCAAGCACTGCTTGGACTTGATTAATGTCTCTAGTTGCTAGATGGGAGATGCCTCAACTCAGCGTCCCCGGTGGAGTTCCCGAATACATGTCCTCTTTTTTTTCTTCTAAGGGGTGAATATTTGCCAAGGTGGAGATTGTTAGAGTATGTGTGGCTCATATTTGCTGTGTGCATAATGGCAAGGAGGCAGATGCCGGAGTGGGATTTATATAAAGGGGACGCTGATTAGTTGGGGGTGCGGGGGCAACGCCGCCGCGGTACGGTACAGGGGTATTTTTGTAAATACGTCCATATTAGGGTTATATAAATACTTAAGATGTAACCCTATTCTATAATGAAAAAGAACGGCCGCTCGCTCTCGTGGATGTAGGCACATTGCCGAACCACGTAAATCTCTGTGTGTTATTTTCTCCTGTTTTCTTAATTGTTTGATTCCTTACTATTCACCATAATTGCTGCACGATCACAACATCATCTTTGTTGGAGGTTCACCCAGCAATTGGAGTCCCGGACAAACTTACCTTCTTGAGTTTAAAAGATTACAGGAACCTTTGGGATCTTCCAAGCAGTATTTGCAAGATGATATCACTTGAACATCTAAATCTTACTGGATGCTCAAATCTGAAAAAATTACCTGAACAATTGGGGAATATGCACTATCTCAAGGAACTTCTTGCTGATGAAACTGCTATTAAACAGTTACCGTTTTCATGTGGATTTTTGAAGAAACTCACCGTCTTATCATTGGGAGGATGTAATAACAACATAGCATCCAAATCTTGGTTCTCGCACACTTTGTCTTGGGTATCATTGAGAGGAGTAACACATCCTGATCCCAACATATTTCTCCCACCTTATATTTCAGGTTTATGTTCCTTAACACTGTTAAATCTCAGTCACTGCAATCTGAATGAAGCAGACATTCTGTATAATATTGGAAGTCTATCCTCGCTTAAACATCTAGATTTGGGGAGCAATAACTTTAATAGTCTGCCACCTAGCCTTTGTCACCTATCAAGACTAGATACTCTCTGGATAGGTAACTGCAAGAGTCTTCAATCACTCCAAGAACTTCCTCCTAATCTACGGGTGCTACAATAGAAAAATTACCGAATTTTTCTAACTTCAAAAGACTGGAATTCCTATTTCTCTCTAATTGCAATAGATTGGCAGACATTCAGGACCTGAGGAACCTTGATTCCATGCGAGCCATTCATCACGAACAAATCAACATTTTGGCCAATGTTAAGGATAATTTCCTCAAGGTCTCTCTCACTCTCTCTCTCTTTTTCTCTCCCTCTGTCATATCATCATTTTCATGTAACAGGGACACCCTGATGATACTATTTACAACTATTTCCTTCCAATTAGGACAATTCCCAAGCATTATATCCATCAAAGAATTGGATCTTCAATATCTTTCAATATGCCAATAGATGTGGAGACTAAGTTTAAAGGATTGAGTATCTGGGCTATTTGTGAAGCCAAGGAAGAAGGTGTAGTAACTGTTGCTCCATCCTTTGGTACCCATGATAAAACCAATGATATCAAACGAATCCATATGTCTACATTCCAAAGCATTCCTATAACCCAGAAAGAACATTTGTTGTCAAGTTATGTATCAGTACTTGAGTTTGACCCAGTAAAAGGTGGAGAAAGAATAGAGCTCTCTATCAAAGCAGACCCATCTATGGAAGTGAAGAAGTGTGCTGTTCATCCTATATACAAACCAGATATTCAAGAAAATCAGCATGGACAATTTTCGATCGATACAAGTGTTTGTTTACATCCTAAGACAAGAAACCCTATTGATGTATTGGAAACGAGCAACAACTTTGAAGAAAATAGCAGTAAGAGGTTGAGGATTGAGAGCCTGATTCAACTTGAATTTGAACATAGAGATAGAGAGAGCATGATTACATGAAGATATGCGACTAAGTTCTATTCTCTTTCATAAATGTGAAGCAATCTGCTTAAAAACATACTATTTAGATTAGACGGTATCATTATGTGCCACTGAGCTTCTCAATGGGGAGAAATTACAGTTGGGAAATTATGTGGGCTTGTTCTCACACTCTAATTGATTTCCTAATTCATGAATTTTGATTGGTGTTTTCATAGTACTCAAAATGCATGTGATTGACGTTTTCATGTGAATTAATATCCATATGATTTCCGTTTTCATACGAATCAATATTTGATTGGCAAGAGCTTAAAAAAAAGTTATAAAAACTTAGCCAAGTTAATTCAAACTTCAGATAAAGCTATTATGAATTTATGCCAGCTTCAACATTACAGAATAGTTCTTGCTGAAAAAAAAAATTATAGAATAGTAATCTAATGCCCATAAATGTAATATTAAAAAAACAGAAATTTCATCAATTGATTTGAAATAATTCGTAGCCCTCTTTAAGATTATTCATGTCTCCAGGGATAAGTTTTTCGTAAGTCACAACATGACACCTTCTAGCTACATTAGTCCAATCTTCTGCTATGGCTTCTCTAATTCTGCACAACTTTGAGATTATGACTACAATTTTACCAAACAACCATTATTTCCATTTTCCATTAAGAAATTTATCAAGGGTTTCTTTTGGAAATTGAGTTAATTTATCCACTTTATTTATAACTCGTGAACAAAATAAATTCTTAAAACAATAAATAGTTATATGGAGAGAAAAATCTTCTATTTTACAAACCTCAATAGCAATAGACTCAATAGAATCTTATAAATATTAGATTGTGCATGAACTTGTTCTTCTTCCAAATCAGCTAACATTCATAAAAAAAATTACTTGAATTAGTATGAATCATTCTATTAAAAATAATAAATAAATAAACCATAAACTTGAAAAACAAATCTATTACCTAGGATAGGGATATATTACCGAAGATTTATTTCGGATACCATGCCAAAAAAATAGTTTATAATTATTGACCTTCCCTAGATTTAATTGTAATTTTTGGTCATAAAACTAATAAAATAAAATGAAAATGAAAAATAAATGTGTTGTATATTTATTGAATAGAAAAAAGTATAATACCATTTTTTTTTATATACCATAGTAAGGTGGTGTTTGATAAAACTAAAAACTGAATACTGAATTTTAAGTGCTGAATGCTTAATTTTTTAATTCGCTGATTGTAAGGTATCAACTGAAATTTAAATATTGAATTGAATCAAACTGTTTCAAAAATATAAAGAGCTGAAGTTTAAAAATTATTATAATACTAATTTTGTCATTCTTGTTTACCATCTCTCTGTAAGTATCTTATTCCTACCACCACCATCATGAATTGAAAAATTATTATTATACTAATTTTGTCATTCTTTTTTACCATCTCTCTGTAAGTATCTTATTCCTACCACCACCCATCATGATGGTTGTGGTGGTGGCAGCGGTGGAGATGACAGTGGTGGTAGTGGTGACAATGGTGGTGGTGGTGACACAATGGTGATGACAGTGGTAGTGGTGGGGGGTGGTGACAATGGTAGTGGTGGTGGTTGTGGTGGCAATGGTGGTGGTGGTGGTGGTGGTGGCAGTGGTAGTGGTGGTAGCGATGGCAGAATGATGGTGGTGGTGGTGACATATTGGTAGTGGTGGTAACGATGATATAATAGTGGTGAAGATGATGGTGGTGATGGCGGTGAAGGTGGTGGCAACAATGGTGGTGGTGGTAGTGGTGGTGATGGTGGTGATGGCGACAATGGTGGTGGTGACGGTGGCACAATGGTAGTAGTGGTTATGGTGGCGGTGACGGTGGCATAATGGTGGTGATGGTGGTGGCGGTTGTACAATTGTTATGGTGGTGGTGGTGATGACATAATGGTGGTAAGGGTATATTTGTCCATTATGAAAAATTGATAAAATTTTTACTAACTAATATTTTTAGCATTAAATAATAAGTAGGTGACTTATAACTTAAAATTTTAGCCTATTTTTAAGAACTGCTTAAAATATTAAGTAATATAAGTTTTAAGTTATCAAACGGGTTTAATTTATTAAGTGCTTAAAATATTCAGTTTAAAATCTTAAATGGTGTTGTCAAAAGGCCCCTAAATTTAGAGTTTAATATCAACTCACCTGAAGGAGAAAAAATATGTGCAGGTTGTGTGTGTGTGAGAGAGAGAAAGAGAGAGAGAGAATAGAGGGATTTCTTTTTGTGTTATTTATTGTGAAGTAATTTTTTTATAGGCAAATTTCAATTTGTATCCTAAAAAATGACTCAACTTTAATTTATACCTTCATATCTCACCGAAAGTTAACTGCTGTCCATTTTATCATTAAAAAAGTTTGGACTAATTATAAATTATACTTTCAAAGTTTAAATATTTTATATTTATAATCCAAAAAAAATTTCATTCATTAATACTAGTTAAATATCTCTTAATTGTGTAATGTCATGTTCGAATCAATAAAAAAATTGATACAAAAAATATTTTTTGTGTCGAATCAATTGCATAGCCACATTTATAACCATTCATATAATACTATTTAAAATTAACTTGAAAAAAAAATATATTACGTAGGATAAGGCTATATTACTGAAGATTTATTTCGGATACCATATCGAAGAATAGTTTATAATCATTGACTTTCCCTTGATTTAATTGTAATTGTTGGTCATAAAACTAATAAGATAAAATAAATATGTTGTATATTTACTGAATCAAAAAAACATATGATATCAAGAAATAACTTATTTTCCGTATCGTAATAAATTCAGAGTTTAATATCAACTCACCGATAAGAGCAAAAATCTATGCAGGTTGTGTGTGTCTGTGTGAGAGAGAGAGAGAGATGGGGGATTTCTTTTTAGGAAAATGTTACATAATTAAAATGAAACTTAAAAATTAAAACTTAAATGCATATCATTCGTTGGATGAATGTGAAATGAGTGGACTCCACTAAAAAAATTAATAAGACCTAATCATTCAAGGAAAGATCTTATAATATTCTTTGCTTGCTTGTGTAGAAATTTTGGTTGTCATTAATGAAGAGAGATAATTTTGGGTTATTTTTTGTGTAACTGATATTTTAATTTGTTTGATGATGTGACCGACAAGTTGGTATTATGGAGAAGTAAAACATTTTATGAAGAGTGAGCTTTTTTAGGTTTGTTTGAATGGATATTTGGGAAAAATTTGGACTGACTTTTTCAAACTCTTTCAAATTCAAATATTTCTTTATAAAGATTAAATTCAACATTGAATTCAGTTTATTCTCATATTTGGTACACAACACATACATATGTAAGTCATACAAATATATCATAATTATTAAAAACTATTTATCATATAAATGACTATTTTATAATTTGATCAATCTAATTCATACCTATGTTAAGGGTACAATTGTCTTTTGCATCCTTAACTCATCTTCCCAACCTCACCCTTTCCCTCAGTTTGACGAAACTAATTATCATAGGTTTAATATCCGGGCCAGCTACGGACAGAATTTGAAATCTTAGGATTGAATTTGTAATCCAAACATGGGTTTAAAGGTCTTTTGGACTATTTTCCTCAAACCCATCTTATCAAGCCCCTCATACCCCCGACCAAACAGCCCTTTAAGGATTTGTAACTTTTGTGCTTTGAATTAACCTTGGGCGCTTTGGTAGCAAAAAAAAAAAATTCTATTTGGGGTTGCTTTGATAAAACCTAAAAAATGTGGGTTCGTTTGATTGAAAACTTTTTGCTAAGGATTTCTTTTTTGTATTTTTATCGATTTTTACAAAGAATGAAAGAACGAAGTCTTATTTCATAGCTTTCCTTATTTTATGTCCCCTGAGGTCAAGGAATGATGGACCCTATGGTTCACCCTTCTGGTCCTCTTGCTAAAATGCCAGTGCTTAATTCAATCCTTGGGAAATTTTTAGCTTTTCCAAATCAATAAAAATCCAAATGGCCAAGTAGTTGCAAATTAACCGAATTGAGTTGACCACCAAATTGTTCAAGCTCGGGTTGAGCCCGTGAAAAGCCTTCAAAACTTTCTGTTCAAGCGCAGGTTCATGAGAATGAACATAATTTGTTCACGATTTAACGAATTGATCAAGACATGGTTCATGCTCAACTTATTTACTAAACATGCTCTAAGAAAAGGGATCAAACGATGTTGCTTTTATAAAAGAACAAGTTTTATCAAACTTTAATGCAAGTCAATCCTGAGTTATTCCTAAATAGCTCACATTTAAATCCTAAAGCCAAGAAATAGACCATATGGTTAACACTTCAGGTCCTGATCAGCAAAATATATGCCAGTGCTCAAGCTTTAGCAATTTGCTCAAGTTGCTTTGTACATAATTGATTCGAGTTAACTTGAGAATTATTTAATAGGGACTGTCTTTATTAGATATTTGAAGATGATATGTTTGTTGGTGTTTGTAATGTTGAGTGGGGGTTAATTTTTTGCTTTTCCAAGTCAATAGTAATAACATCTTGACCGATTTGATGATGGTATAAAAATTCAAAATTTTGGTATAATATTGAAATTTATTATAAGGAAAATTGCATTCACACCCTCTCTAGTTAGGTCTAAATTCAATAACACTCTCTTCCGTTTCTAAAATTTCACTGCAACCCTTTTAGTTTATACTTTCAAATCAAAGATACTCCATTAACAGTAATGTTTAACTCTGTCAGTACAAAAAGTAACGGTTTGACTATAAATTTTCTAAAAATGTCAAAACTCTCCTTCTTTATGCAAATATTCTAAATACCCTCAACCATTTTCTCACTAAATATATTATACTCTTTGTTGTTGCTGAAGGTCAAAAACGATCTGGTGTTGTTGGAAGACACAAGGGACTAAAGCTAGTCATTCTTCTTCAACTCGTTCTCTACATTGATTGATCACTATCTACGTTGGTAAAAAAAAAAAATTATTATTTTTCTAGCAGATTTATAAATGTTTTCATGCAGATTTTAAAAAAAAAATCATGCAATTTTTTTTTAAAATTTTTTCATGCAATTTTTTTTTAATTTTTATTCATGCATTTTTTAAAATTTTTTTCATCCAGATTTTTTGAATTTTTTTCATACAAGGAATTTTCAAACCATCTCAAAAGCCTTTTGAATGAGAACAAATCCCTCCAAAATTAGTAAATGACATGGTTGCAAGATCAGTGACACAATAATTATCTACAGAGAGGAAGATGGATAGTATAGGTACATCGACAACTGGGCAAACATCTATGGTGAAAAAAAAAAGGCAAAAACAAATAAAGAGAAAAAGAGATCCAGATTTCCAATGCCCCATGAAGAAGCATCCAAGGCCAAGGTTGTAAAAGACTGACCATTGCCATGAAAATAAATAAAGAAAAATGAAAAATGGAGAAGGAAAGTAGAAAACAAGATTCTGAAATCGTGGCTGTACTTGACATTTCAGATAATAAGACAGATGTGGAAAAGATAGAAAAAGACCTTGCACTCAATTTGAACTTGCTGGTTTGTAAACTTCTCAAAAGTGCTAATGATGAAAAACTTGTGCAAGTAAAGTCATCAGAAGGAAAATCGTTAAGTCAAAATCAAAACTTATGCTTCACTAATACCTTTATAACTAATATCCACTAATAGTTACACATCAACTCATGCAAGGCATAGGTTTGGAATGACTCTGAAACTGGTAGAGACATTGCAATTGAACACATTCTCCACATGACAAATGAGTTCCACATCTCAAACAAGGTGAGTACATAATTCACTATGTTGACAAACAAACATAACGATGGTAGAACCAGACTATGTACTAACATTTTTAGTGTTTGAACATCTTTAATATCCGCTGTTTATATTCAAAAGGTTATTGACTGTTGGATAGAGATACTATTACGAGAACAAGACAAACTTGACAAGCAAATAACATATCAACAAAGGATGGATAATCCAAGAACCGGATGATCCTGTTTCTTCAACAGTCTTTGTTGAGTAAGAAAAAAATTAAAAATCCTATAGTTTAATAAAAAAAAATACATTGGTCAAAATAATGAACGTGTTTGAAAAATATAGACAATGGTGGTAACTGACACATCTCAAGCAAGTTATGCTGAGAGCCAAATTGACAGGAAAATAGAAGAAGGCAAGGACCAATATAGATATTTACAGTTCCCAATGAATTTAATAGGGCATAACCTAACATCTGAACCATTTCACTAAACACTTCTTGTATTCGATTATGAGGGGACCTAAAAATACTACAACTCAAATGAGACTAAGAACTAAGAGGCACCACGATTTTTGGTTAGATGATGCAACAAAAATGGTAAGCTTAGTCTACTTTTTACTATTGAAGATCTCAACTTTTCTATGCATTGTCTCACCAAAATGTAACAAATTGGCATAAAACATTTGTTGAGAATATGATGATGAGAGTGTATCAGAAGCTAATTCCAAAATCAAAGTCGACATAGAATTAAAGGAATGCATTTGATTTTCCAATCATCTCAATGGAAAACTACCCACAGCAACCCCTAGACTCGTGAGTATAAAAATAACTTATATATTACAGATCAATGCAAATGTTACATATACTAACAAAATAAAAAATATTACAGGGTTGGTTGTGAGATCTATGCATGCCACAACATCCAAAAAATAGCACGATGATACCCTATAGAAGCAAAACTGATTGATAATCCAATCAAAATTTACGGTTAATAATGACAGCCAAGTTTTTCAACCATCCAGATCGTGGACTGTCAAAGAATATGAATCAAGAAAGATGTTTGTCGAGTTTTAATTTGATCTGATTGCAATTTGTATATGTTTTTAGTTACATGCTTGATAGTTACAAACACGGATGCACAAAAACTGTCAAGTCCTTGAATGCTGATATATATGTGGAAAGTATACATTGTGAAATATGTCAATGAATGTAGGTTGTGAACAACTCACAATGATTGTAAACAATGAACTACTTAAATACAAAGATTTCTTTGTCCATGACTTTAGACAAATGACATACTTACAAACATTGATGTAGCTTGAAAGTTTTTTTTCGGAAGGTAAAGTGTATAAAAATAAAACAGATATACAGAGGGAAATCACCCACAAAATGTAGAATGAAGTCACGTAGGACTCAAAGACAAACATAAAAAACCCAAAAAGCCAAGGCTTAAAACCCAATTCTGTAAGAAATGTCTTGAGTAAGAGTATCTCCCACAGAATTGTTGACAAGAGAACATTGGTATACAAAAACAGAGCATGAACCCACTGATATGCAAGTGACCAAGCAAGCCAATAGTTGTAGCAAATTCAGCACCAGTACAACACACCACCCAAAAAAAACAGGACTAGGAAGTCATTTGCACCAATAAAAACAGCATCAGCAAGTCATGTGTAGAAGCAGAATACCAGCACAACACACCATAGCAAGCCAACACACCCAAAAAAAAAAAAAAACAGCCCCAGCCCAACACACCAAAAAATCAGCACCAGCAACAACAGACATCAAGTAGACAACCCCAATGAGAAAGAAGTCTAGAAAATAGTGTAAAGAAGTGAGGATGAAAGGACAGCACAGCCAACAAAGGCTTCCCTCCAAACCACATCCCAGCAGTAAACATCATAACAGAGTTAATGGAGACATGTATCAGGCAGATTCCATTGAAGCAAGGTCAAGACATTTTGGTGGCTGCGCTTGAATTTCAAGGTAAGCATCCTCTCCCTAATAGTCTGCTTAATCATAGTACAGAGTGTATGAAAGTCCGCAGCCTGGTTTCTGAAGATTCTGGCATTTCTTTCCTTCCATAAATGATAAACAGTAGCAGAAAGACTGATCTTCAAGATAATAGTGGTCATCTTCTTGCCTTTCCACTGTTGAGCAACCCATTCAATTAAATTAGGCCAGTGCCTTTGCTGTCCTTGTTGATTTCTCTGGAGAAGAATGGGGTTCCAAACTCTAGAGGATTAGTCACATTCAAAGAAGAGGTGGTTGTGAGTTTCATGTAGCTTGAAAGTTACCAAAGAATTATCACTAAATAAAGGATACTTTCAACATCAATTATCTGAACAATAACCACATATACTTTAAAAACATGAAATAGTGAACTTCATACCAAAGAAGAATGTATTAAGAATGTCAATCATTTGAAAAATTAAACACATATATTTTGACATCTAAGATAGTGAATTACATGACAAACAAACTTATGTCAAGAATTTCAATGAAGGTAGATTACATAGGCTCTTTACAACTCTTTCTATTATGGTGACCTCTCTAGCCACACATACTACAGAGAATTTGCTTAATTAATTCATCCCCTAGATCGTATCCTATGCCTTTTGGGCATTCCAGGTTGTTTCTTTGATATTGGAGGCAAAATCTCAGCTTCATGCATTGAAAAATCTGAGCGTCCGACAGTTGGTCCAAGAAACATTTACTCCGCATTTCCAGTCATGTAGTTACTAATGTCATAATAATAGTCAACACACTCCTTTAGATTTCTATCATTCTAATTAATTGCATCAACTACATGAAAACATGGGAGCCAATTAATCTGCCATTGATAACATGAGAAAGTTTGATTATCCACATCAATTGATACAATAGGGGTTGAATTAACCTCAAAAACAGACTCACTAGAAAGTTTCATTGTCCAAGTCCTGCCCGCATCAACTTGCAGTTTTTTATCCATTTCAGGACATATAACATATTTCCATTTTGTTGCCCCCAACTTCCTCGTTCTCAATTGATTTATAATTTGTGACCATATCCTGTCTACCATGTTGGTGATCAGCAAATTTTGAGCTTTAAGAATCTACGCATTAAAAGAATCTACCACATTGAAATTCATTTCACCGCAACGTTTGTCTTTGAAATATTCATTAGCCAATTTCTCATAGGACAAATTTGCACGAAACCTTTCAGTAGTTTGTCCTCCTTCACTCCTAAAAGCATTCAACATCAAATGAAAAACAAATTATGTAAGAGCATAAGCACACTGTCGAAACATAAAAAATCATTTTCTCTCTGTATGCATTCGAGTAACGACCACCACTGAATTTGTTTCTAAGATCTCCCTTCAAATGGTAAAGGCAATATGCATGGTGAGCATTGGGAAAATTGTTTGGCATAGCTTCTAGTAAACCCACGTTCCAATCCAAAATAAAATTAATAACATAATCTTAATCCAGAATTGTAGATAGTTGCTAAAGACACCAACACCTGTTTAATTCATTCTCAAAATCAACGACATCAAATTCAAGTGGATATAAGCTTGCCGTTATACAATGAACTAAACAACTTAGACAAAAAATTAAAATTTTGAAAAGAAAATAACATAGCGCATGAAGGTGACACAAGAATACAAGAAAAATACTGCAAAAAAAAAAAAAATGATAGTGAACAATAATGAAATATAAATTTCACCTTGGTTCCCGTCTTTCCTAGCAACAGACAATATGTTTCCTTTAAATCTCCCCTTTAAGAATGTTCCATCCTGGACAAAAATTCCAACTCCTACTACATGTGTTGATTGCCACAAATTGATAGAGTAGTATACTAAAAGCTTGTTTTTTGTAGCGAAATTCGTTTTATTAATTAATAAAAATTTGTTCTTTCAATTTTATTGAAAATATGTATGGGCAAAATGTTTGCATTATATTTAATATATGGTATGCATGTGTGTCTTATATTTTACATTGTAGACAATCTGGTGTGTAGAGTTCGACTTATTCACAGAAGACCAAATTATCGGATCCTTGTTTAATATGAGTACATGTTTACAATCCTAGATGGAATTGGACAAACCATTGGTATGATTTAGTGTAATATTTTGGCATAAGCTGTCTTGACTGTAGGAGACTGTTTGATGTCTCGAATTATTGCACTAATATACTTTATGTATTGAACAGACCCATGTTGATGTTGTTATCTTTTACTGATTAAATAAGATAATAAATATAACATGATTATTATTATTGCTTATGCTCTTAATCCCAAAATATTTAATTGTCATGTGCATATAATGTTTGTCACTTTAATTCATCAAAGGGTGAAATTCATATTGAGTCAATAAGTTTAATGAATTGGAAGACAATGTTAATTGTATGCTGAAAATTAAATATTAAAGGAAACCTAGACCTAGTATTTAAATGGGTTAATAATGTCCTCTTGAGGAAGCTCATAAGTTTTGTTCATGTCAAACCCTGCAAGTGGATTTAATTATCCGACATGACAAATAAGTTGAGTGGTAAAGTCTCAAGAAATAAAAAAAATCAATTAAATATAATTGTCAGTAATTTATTTATTTGATGGGCATCTGTAATCTTAAACATGAGAAGATTATTAAACATATAATAATAAGAAGCTCGAATATAATTTTGAAATAAGACTCAGGAGATCAATAATAAGTCTTTAGTAGACTAACTTATTATTAATGGGTTGTAGGATGTTTGTTCTGAGTTGAACATAAGAACTCTAAGCCTATTAGAAGTCTGGTCCTTATTTCTCCTTAGTGCCTCTGTCGTAGCCTATATATAGATGTTTAGACTCTCTAATTCAGCATTTATTATTTACTCATGTTTTTTAGAGAGGCTGAAAGAGAGAGCAAGTATTCAGAGGTCTTGGTAGGTCACGCTGCATCTAGATTCTGACGTTAGGGGATATACGACATAAGGTTACGAGGTTTGTCGAGCTGTTCTTCGGTTGCTTGTTCTTCTGTTTTGCGTTCGTGCTGAGACGAAATCAATCACGAGGGATCTCAAAAGTAAACCCTAATTCCATCTCCTAGGGTTTTAAAGGAAATTTTTTGATACTCGATATATACGTGCTGTCAACAGCTCTCAGGATTTTCGTCTTTCCCAACGGCAAACAAAATGTTTTGTTTGAATCTCCCCTTCAAGAATGTTCCATCCTCGATAAAAATTAAAAATCCTAATACATGCATTGATTGCCACAAATAACCTTTGAAAATGTTTTATCTCTTGGTGAAACTGCAATACCAACTGCCTATTAGGATTTGTACTCGCAACACCACCAGTATACCAACGAAACTGGTCATACGACAATGATTTATCACCAAAAAACTAACCCATAGCCTTATCAACACCCTTCCATGTATGATTGTAGCTAATTACAAGAGCATAACTTGAACGAAAAGGTGTGACAATATTAATTGGACGAGTAGCAGAATCTTCTTGTACCTTTTCAGCTATAAGGCTAGCAACCAAATCTGAACTCATTCTTTTATTCTTCCTACTTTGTACAACTGATTCACAAGTGTGAATATTAACAAGACTAACAATACAACAGTAACCATTTGTATTTTGACAAGAGTTGTGGACATACCACTGACATCCAATAGATTCTTTCATTGCATATGTAACAATAACTCTTAACTTCTCATTCCTAACATAATTAAACTGAAAACCAACTTCAGTAGAATATTTGTACGACGAAAGATGAAATTCTGAAGCACTTTCTTCAAATTGGTTACTAACCTCTTTAATTGCATTAGACCATCCAGCAAAAAGCATAAGCTTCCCATGCAATAGGCAAAATTGAGGAAGGAGATCATCCTTAATGTCCAAAACATTGCTTGAACTAAAAACATCTGACTGTTTACTCAACAGTGAACTACTACCATCTACTACACAGTAATCAGATCTTCGATCACTAACACTAACATCAGCATGTTGAAGACTAAAGGAACAAATGAAATACATGATGCTAACCAAATCATAATCATTGTCAAGAATGCAATTGGAATATCCAGGAAGAGCATATGAAAAACGACAAAATCAAAAATCAAACTCTCAAATTTGGAACAAACGTCTGAAACTAAATCACACAAATGAGTATTGTCATATATCCTTTCAGCTGTCGTATGATTATTGTATTTGCACAATGTCACTTATTGACATTTGAAAATTAAAACAATCATTTAACATTCAAAATAATCAATATGAATTACAGTGAAACACAAACAAAATCTCAAATCAAAAACAATACAATGTAGAAGAACAAATACAAAAATAATGAACATGAATAACAGTGAATTAAAAATAAAATGTCAACTCAAAAAGAAAACAATCCAGAAAACAAAAATTAAGTAAACTATCAAAATGATGTGAAAAAAAAAAATTAAGGGATGACAGTGAACTAAAAGATTAAACAAAGTAAGTAAAAAAAAATCAAACATTGAAATCGTCATAGTGAGAAACATATAATAATTATACATATAACTATAAAATTAAAGAATAAAAAAATGAAATTTGATTGAAAATACAAAAAAAAAATACAAATTTTATGAATTAGAATGCGAATCAGTATTCGCCTTGCTAACATAAAACAACACAAATCCTATTACGTTCAAATTAACAACAGAAATATAGCTGATTATTCGAAGTAGTGTAACAATTTACCTTGATCAAACAATGATGAATGGACAAGTCAAATGCAGAAGGAAGAATTCTTTGAAACAATACAAATTCTATTCAATTCTTCAATGATTAATGGACCATTGGTTTTTGTAAAATTCTATGCATAGAGACTTTAAAGTTTCAAATTCAAAATCGATAAAACTGATATGAAAGTCCTCTCTTCAAATTTAATTCAACTCTAGGTAAAGTCAAATGAAATTTTATGTGGAGTCGAATGCTCCATTTTAGGTTTGAAATATTGGAAAGCAATTTACGAGGAGAAAATAATAGAAGATCACACCATTCACCTGTTAATAGAGCAGGGACAATATTGTAATATAAAAAAAAAGAGAAAGACTAAATTGGACAACATGACAAACAAATGAGTTGAGCTGGATTTAATGACTTACACAAGTCTTTGCCTGGACTAATTAAAAAAATAGGTCACAAAAATGGACTTATGGATAATTTTTGCTTAAAAAAATTGATCTTATAAGCCCCTTTTGTTGTAAAATAAAGTGTGGTAAACAATTTCAGAAGTAGAAAAACAATAAACAAAAACAAAGAAGATAGATAGTTAGGCAAGGCACGACCCCGATATCTTTGAGATAATAATTTTTTCATTTATAATGTAGATAGACTCGTGAAAATTCTATCCCCTAGGATACCGTTCTTGTCATGCCCCAAATTTCACAAAAGCGTGATTAAAAAAAATTCATTGTTTATTCCAAAAACATATATCGGTTTGTCGTACTTTAGTTTAAATAAATTTTTTTTTTAAAATTTTGACAGAGTTTCCTTTGAAAATCGGGCATCTAGATAATTTGTGAGAGCTACATGTGAGAGCAATAAACATAATAATTATACCCGACTAGTCATTCACATCATATCAATCATAAACAGCTCAAAAATTAAATTTGACCCAAAAGTCAATACGCAGATAACTTAAACTTATGCAACTATTCATTTAACAACGATTCAAAATTTCTTTCATCATTTTAATCATTTTAAAAATACTATCAAGTTAATATCATTTATATTTATATGAAATACGAGATCTCACAATCCATCCCCCTTAAAATAAGTTTCGTCCTCGAAACTTAGGCTCCCTCTTCTAAGTCTCAATTGTTAACCACCAACCCAACCAAGTGAACTCCATTCACCAACACAAGAATATATGTTCAAGTTTTTGTTGTGAATGCACTACCTTCACCACCACATATTTATATAGGTTGATAATCAACAAATCCACCAATCTCAAACAACGAGTATTACGGTTAATTAAAATATTTCTAAGTCCATTCATGCCATCACATTTCTTCACTTCAATTTCATTCTTATAATGTTGCTTCCTGTCCCATGATAATGTCTTAGATTTCCCCATGTTTGCCCTATCATCACAGTTATCATAAGTCATCAAATTCACATTCTTTTTAACCTATCGCACATTTCGAATAACCCGTGCGACTACCAAAACTAATGTCTCACCAAGATTCACCGCTAGGTCGCCAACTTCATTGTTTACTTGTCACCTATGGTAATGTGACGCCCCAAAATTCGAGGGTCCGTTGATTACCCATCAACCCGCGGAATGCCCGTGGATGCCGAGTAACTCGATATTTCAACGTTGTGCCCCATTTACCTGGGTCCATCATTTATTAAAAATTTGGGCAGAGTCTCATTTGTAAGGGAAACTCTACTCAAAACACAACCTGTGCATTATTTAATAACAAGACCCATCTAAGGTCCAATATTCAACAATGACCACACCGGGTCCATTTATAAAAACATTGGTCACACTAGGTCCAATTATTCATACCCATACAAACATGCAAGACTATATTAAAACGATCTATATATACTCTATTATAATTCCTTTACAAATTACATGCCAAAATTTAATTACAAGTCTAATTTTTACAAAAGAAATGGATTGGAAGTCACAAGTCGGCTTTTCTTCCTCCTTAAGTGCCCGAGTGAGTGCCGTCCCTCGGCGTATGACCCATACCTGAAATATTTCCCATATAGGGTGAGTCAACGCCCAGTAGAGTATATCCTACAAGAGTTACTCCCCACTTAAGTGCACATGCAATGTTCACATTTGACCGTTCATATTCACATCAACATTCCAAGTAAGAATATGCAACTCTATATTGGAATTCACCATGCTATGCAATGAAATAAGATGGAACTCACTCATGCAACTTTAACTCGAGTCCTCACCGACTCCCACAACACAATGCAACACATATATGTAAAACAACTTCTTTGATGAAACACATCCAAAGATCATTTTGAAATCAACCATATGTCATAAAACCATTTTCATTCTTGGATGTTTCTCATCAAATGAATAATTTATATATATCAAAATCATGTGCCTTTATGGGGTATCAGATTCAGGAATCACACCTCCGGCTCCGTACGCCGTTACACTTTTTTGGAATTTCGCCGCTGGTAAGTGTATGAATCAAGTGGTCGGGTTTTTCACCCGAGGGAGTATCTACCCCTATTTGCTATACCCGACACAAGTTTTCTTATGCATGTAACCGTGCGACTCTGTAGGACATTCCATCCCACTTTTTCGAGCCCACCATCAAGCACCAATGTTGGTGTTGATCACCCCATGCAACCCTACACCCACATTCATGCATGTAGCCCATGAATGTGATGTCAATTATATGTCCATATTGCAATGCATGCCAAATGAACAATTTTTTTTTTTACATATCAATGTCTACCATCGTAATTTATATCATTTGCATATAATCACCATAACCATTTCAAGTTCAATATATCCAAGAGCATATATCAACACTTCATCCACATGATAACACATAATACATACTAATATCACATTTCATTCACAAGGCATAATATAAAACACAAAGCATGCCCACATGATCCCAATTTTCAAAGGATTACATAAATACTTTCATATACTAAAATCTAGCCAACATTTTATATGGACCATTTCAAGCAAAATAAAAATCAGAATATATGATTTTTACATAGCCAATTATCGAAACATTCTAGAAATCACAAACTAGCACTTTTTAACTACCAATTCACACTAGAATTGATCCTACCCATTTCCATAACACCAACCATAATGAAAAAATATTAGAAATACCCAAAACAGCCCACATGAATCCTATGGACACCTTAGGTTAGAAATAGGTCCGAGTAGGAGGAACCCTATCTCTTGAAGCATAAAGAATTCGTAGGAAGTCTCAAGAACAAGATTCAAGCCCAAAGCTTAGATTTCTCCAAAATCTTCCCTTTGGATTTTCGGTAAAAATCTTTGTTTTTGGTACCCACATGTAGCCCTCGTCGCATAGATAGACTTTAATTCTTGGCCCAACAAATTCCGACTGACGAAACTCCGAGAATCGGAGGAAGAAACCTTGAAGAATTTATTTTTTTCCTCTTTGCTCTTGGGTCTGATCCAGCCGGCCAAATGGAGAGAAAACATCTGATTTTTCAGATATTTACCAACTTTTATACTTTTTAAAGACTTGACCCTCGTCGCGCCAAGTGTCCTCTTTTGTCCGAGTTCGATTTCGCCCCGAAACGATTAAATTTTGTACCGATTTAAACTCAAAATATTTTATATGAACTTTATTTAAAATATTTTTTAACTTTCAAAATTTTTATAAAAATTTCATTTTTGGGGTCAACGGACGCCCTGTCGTCTCAAAAATGTAAAAAACTCGACTATCTCAAAATTCGACGAATATGGACAGGGCAACTCGATTTTGCGATGTGAATCCAACGGTGAAATTCGTTGCTTCATTCGAACTCTAGAAAAATATTGATTTTAATCTCGCATAATAATGACAAATTACCATTTTGTCCTTTATCGGAAAAAGTTTAAATTTTTCCTGGGTTTTACATTCTTCCCCCCTTAAAAGAATTTCGTCCCCAAAATTCACATACACATGCATATGCAACAGTCAAATAATGCTAAATGACTATAAGAATGTACCTCCATCCTCGAATAAGAAAGGATAACGGGTACATATAGTGTCCTCGCGCTCCCATGTCGCCTCCTCTACTTCTCGATGCTGCCATAACACCTTCACTAGCTGCACGGTCTTGCCTCGCAAAACCTGTTCCTGGCTATCCATGATGCGCACCAGTCCCTCTTGGAAAGTCCCATCAGCATCAACAACAAGCTCTCCCCAATCCACCACATGAGTCGGATCCGGGGTATACTTCCAAAGCATAGAGACATGGAATACTGCATGAACACCCGATAAATTTGACGCTAACGCCAACCGGTAAGCAACTGTACCCACTCTCTCAAGTACCTCGAAGGGCCCGATGCATCTCGGTGACAGCTTCCCCCGTTTACCAAATCGAATCACTCCTCTCTTAGGCATAATCTTCAAGAAGACATGATTTCCCACCTCAAACTCTAGAGGTCGCCGCTGTCTATCAGTATAGCTTTTCTGCCGGCTTTGAGTCGTGAGAAGAAGCTTCCGAATCAAGTCCACCTTCTTCAAGGTGGCTTTAACCAATTCTGGACCCGTAGAAGACCTCTCTCCTACCTCCGTCCAACAAACCAGAGAACGACATAGCCTCCCATATAGCACCTCATAGGGTGTCATCTGTATACTTGCCTGATAACTATTGTTATAGGTGAACTCCACCAAGGGCAAGTGATCTTCCCAACTACCCTTGAGATCTAGGACGCATGCTCGTAGCATGTCCTTTAATGTCTGGATAGTCCTCTCCGACTGACCATCTGTCTGGGAATAAAAAGTAGTGCTCATCATCAACTGTGTCCCCATGGCCCACTGAAAACTCTCCCAAAAATGAGCCGTAAACCTGGGATCCCGATCCGATACTATAGAGACGGGTACCCCATGCAACCGGATAATCTCCCATATATAAAACCTGCAGAATTCCTCCAATGTGAAGGTCATCCGCACAGCCAAAAAGTTTGCCGACTTAGTAAGCCGGTCCACTATCACCCATACCGCATCATGACCCCGTGATGTCCGTGGCAAGTGGGTCACAAAATCTATCATGATATGCTCCCACTTCCACTCAGCTACCTCCAAAGGCTGGAGTAAACCTGCTGGTCTCTGGTGTTTAGCCTTAACCTGCTGATACATGAGACATCGACTAACAAAGTTGTCAACCTACCTCTTCATTCCATTTCAGTAATACTGGCGACGAAGATCATGATACATCTTTGTGCCCCTTGGATGAACCGCAAAACGGGAGCAATGAAACTCCCTGAGGATCTCCTCTCTGAGCTCCGCAGACTGGAGAACCACAATTCGTCCCTGAACCAAAGACTACCATATGTGTGAATGACCTAGCCTTCATCACTCGTACCCAATCGTACTCAGTCCCTGATGAACACTAACTCGGTATCCTGTCCCTGGGACTCAATCACCCTGCTCCATAGAGACGGCGTAGCCACCAAACTCCCCAAAGTACCCTGAGCCTGACCCATATAACATAGCCCGAACTGTCCCACAGTCTCGAGCATCCTTCACTCCTGAGAAGCCATACTAGCCATAACTCCCTGCGACTTCCAGCTAAGTGCATCAGCTATAACGTTTGCCTTACTAGGATGGTAATGCAAAGTGAACTCGTAGTCCTCTAGATACTCCATCCACCTGTGTTGCCTCATGTTGAGGTCTCGCTGAGTGAAAATATACTTCAGACTCTTATGGTCCGAAAACACTTCAAATGGCTCGCAATACAGGTAGTGACGCCAAGCCTTCAAGGCAAAGACAATGGCCGCCAACTCCATGTCATGTGTGGGGTAATTACGCTTGTGATTCTTTAGCTACTGAAAACCATAAGCTACTACCCTCCCGGGCTGCATCAAAACACATCCTAACCGGTCCTTAGAGGCATCACAATAGACCGTGTACCTCTGTCCCCGTTCCGGGACTATCAAAATAAGAGCTGAAGTAAGCCTCCTCTTCAACTCTTAGAATGCATTCTCACAAGAGTCATTCCACACAAATTTGACCTCTTCCGGGTCAACTTCGTCATAGGCGCAGCCAATCGGGAGAAATCCTCAATAAATCGCCGGTAGTACCCCACCAATCCCAAGAACCTAAGTATCTCGAAGACTGACTTCAATCTCTCCCAATTCGTAACTGCCTCAACCTTCTCCGGGTCCATAGATACACCCAAAGCCGACACTACATGCCCCAAAAACTTTACCTCCATAAGCCAAAATTTACACTTGCTGAATTTGGCGTACAACTGATGCTCTCTCAATGTCTGGAGAACAATCCTCAAGTGACCCTCATGCTCCTCCTCAGACTTGGAGTAGATTAGGATGTTGTCAACAAAAATCACAACAAACTGATCTAAATAGGGTTGGAACACCTATGCATGAGATCTATGAATGCTGCTGGAGCATTCGTCAATCCAAAAGGCATGACAGTAAACTCGAAATGCCCATACCGCGTCCTAAACGCCGTCTTAGGGATATCTTCCTCCCTAACTCTCAACTGATGGTAACCGATGCGAAGATCTATCTTGAAGTAGACCCGCGCCTCTCTCAGCTGATCAAACAAGTCATCGATCCTTGGCAAAGGGTACCTATTCTTAATAGTGACCCGGTTCAACTGCCGATAATCAATACACAGCCGAAGAGTCTTGTCTTTCTTCTTGACAAACAAGACCGGAGCGCCCCATGGTGAAATGCTCAGTCTAATAAACCCCTTGTCCAACAATTTTTGCAATTGGACCTTGAGTTCTTGCAACTCAGCTGGTGTCATCCTATGCGGAGTCATAGAGATAGGTGATGTACCCGGATGCTCAATAGTAAAGTCTACATTCCTATGTGGAGGTAATCCCGGTAGTTCATCCAAAAAAATATTCTCATACTCGCACACAACCCGAGGTAGACCAAATTCTTGCCTCACCTCGTCCTCTAGGATAAGGTTAGCAAGTCAACCCATCAACTGTCAGTGCCATCTAGAGTCATACACGGTTTGGGGTAAAGCATACTACTTCTCCCCCTGAAACTTGAAACAAACACCATCAGGCATATAAGTCGTGACCCTCTTTCGATCACAATCAATGACAGCTCAGTGTGTCGTCAACCAATCCATCCCAAGGATTACATCAAACTCTGACATGTCCATGACCCTAAGGTCCACGTTGAGTAGAATCTCCGAGATCTCTAACTCACAACCCCCGCATATCTGATCAATTCTCACCCCAGCACCTAGGGGAGAATTCACATGCAACGACTCTTCTAAGGTCTCAACCTCTAAGCCCAAGTCATCCACACAAGATGTAGTAATAAATGAATGAGATGCACCAGAATCGAACAATACTTTAGCCCATAAATGAGAGACTAAGAATGTACCCTGTATCACCGACGGATTTGCCAGCTCAGTCTGTGGCATAATGGCGTAGACACGCCCCTGAGTCGCTGAAGTCCCGGCTTGTGAGTCCTAGCCTCGTCCTCGATCCATGCCTTGGCCCATTTGGCCAGCTTACGGTGTCCCTAAAGTCTGAGACTGCGATGACCCATGACCCTAGGATCCCTGCCTCTGAGGACAATCCCTCTTCATGTGACCCCGTTGGTGGCAATGATAGCAAGTCCTCTGGCCAGCCTAGTAAGAAGGCCTCTGATTTCTCCTACCTTGGGAGGATTGACCTTGGCCTTGGCCTTGATAACTGTGGCCCTGTCCCTAAAACCCTTGTGGAGTAGAAGTCATATGCTTCTTCCTCGAGCTAGAAGAAGAGGATTGACCCTCCTTCTTCTTGTCTTTTGCACCAGACTCCCGGATGCTCCTTGCGTCATCCACCTCTCTCTCAACGGCCAAAGTTGTGGTGACCATCAAGTTGAAGTCTTGCAGAAGAAGACCGACGATTTTACCCTAGATGGATAACTTCAGCCCATCCTCAAATTTCCTAACCTTGGCCATATCTATGGCCACATATTGGTCAACGAAACGTGCTAACTCAATGAATTTAGCCACGTATTCCATCACTGACATCGTTCCTTGCCTCAAATCTAGGAACTCCCCGGGCTTTGCATGCCTCGCAACTGCCGGGAAGTATTTCCCCATTAAGAGTTCCTTGAACTCTACCCATGTCATAGCCTCCAAGTTCTTGGAGTCTTTCACCCAATCCTACCATACTTGGGATTCCCCCACTAGCTGGAATGTAGCTAGAGTTATCCTGGTGGCGTTAGAGGTGATCTCCATTGCCCTCAAGATCTTGTCAACCTGTCGGAACCAATGATCAGCTACCATCGATGTACCCGTCTGTGCGATAGTGGCAACTAAAGCACCAAGAGCCTCTATGAAGGCTTGTTGGTCAGTAGTAGGTGGTGGTTGGTTGTTCCACCCACCGCCTCGACCTCGGCCGCGTCCTCTTCCTCTTCCTCTTGTTGTCATCTACACACATGTCAAATGACAATAGAATATTCACATAACATCCCAATATAGGGATTAAACTTGAAACATTGAGATTTTATCTCCTTGTTTTTCTAGTAGAGTCTATACCATCCACTAGAAAACATTTAAACTTGAACTATCCTGTTCATTTCCTTTCTGACTCCCAAGGTTATGTTTTCTAATCCTAGTGTCACTTTCCATATACACTTTACCATGTATATCATTAAGATAATCACGTACCAAGTAATCATGTTTCACATAACACATTGCACAAAACATGTAACAATTTAAGCACATAAGATGAGATGCACAATGCATGCAATGGTCTAGTCCCAATGCCCAACAAGCCCTAGTTAAATTGTATAACCTATGCTCTGATACCAAGCTGTGACAGTCCAAAATCCAGGGATCCGTTGATTACCCATCAACCCGCGGAATGCCCGTAGATGTCGAGTAACTCGATATCTCAACGTTGTGCCCCATTTACCCGGGTCCATTATTTATTAAAAATTTGGGCAGAGTCTCCTTTGTAAGGGAAACTCTACTCAAAACACAACATGTGCATATATAATAACAAGACTCATCTGAGGTCTAATATTCAACAATGACCACACCAGGTCCAATTATCCATACCCATACAAACATGCAAGACTATATTAAAACGGTCCATATAGACTCTATTACAATTCCTTTACACATTACATGCCAAAATTTAATTACAAGTCTAATTTTTACAAAAGAAATGGATTGGAAGCCACAAGTCGGCTTTTCTTCCTCCTTAAGTGCTCGAGTGAGTGTCGTTCCTTGGCGTATGACCCGTACCTAAAATGTTTCCCGTATAAGGTGAGCCAACGCCCAATAGAGTATATCCTACAAGAGCTACTCCCCACCTAAATGCACATGCAATGTTCACATTTGACCGTTCATATTCACATCAACATTCCAAGTAAGAATATGCAACTCTATATTGGAATTCACCATGCAATGCAATGAAATGAGATGGAACTCACTCATGTAACTTTAACTCAAGTCCTCACCAACTACCACAACACAATGCAACGCATATGTGTAAAACAACGTCTTTGATGAAACACATCCAAAGATCATTTTGAAATCAACCATATGTCATAAAACCATTTCATTCTTGAATGTTTTCCATCAAATGAATAATTTATATATATCAAAATCATGTGCCTTTATGGGATATCGGATTCAGGAATCGCACCTCCGGCTCCGTACGCCGTTACACTTTTCTGAAATTTTACCGCCGGTAAGTGTATGAACCAAGTGGCCGGGTTTTTCACTCGAGAGAGTATCTACCCCTACTTGCTATACCCAACACAAGTTTTCTTATGCATGTAACCGTGTGACTCCGTATGACATTCCATCCCACTTTTCCGAGCCCACCATCAAGCATCAATGTTGGTGTTGATCACCCCATACAACCTTACACCCACACTCATGCATGTAGCCCATGAATGTGATGTCAATTCCATGTCCATATTGCAATACATGCCAAATGAACAATTTTTTCTTTTACATATCAATGTATACCATGACAATTTATATCATTTGCATATAATTACCATAACCATTTCAAGTTTAATATATCCAAGAGCATATATTAATACTTCATCAACATGATAACACATAATACATGCTAATATCACATTTCATTCACAAGGTATAATATAAAACACAAAGTATGCCCACATGATCCCAATTTTTAAGAGATTACATAAATACTTCAATATACCAAAATCAAGCCAACATTTTATATGGACCATTTCAAGCAAAATAAAAATCAGAATATATGATTTTTACATAACCAATTATCGAAACATTCTAGAAATCACAAACTAGCACTTTCTAACTACCAATTC
The DNA here is from genome assembly GCA_963454935.2 of Ilex paraguariensis. Taxonomy (NCBI): domain Eukaryota; kingdom Viridiplantae; phylum Streptophyta; class Magnoliopsida; order Aquifoliales; family Aquifoliaceae; genus Ilex; species Ilex paraguariensis. Next base: position 40,048 of record CAUOFW020002038.1, read on the forward strand.
ACACTAGAATTGATCCTACCCATTTTCATAACACCAACCATAATGGAAAAAAGTTAGAAATACTCAAAACAACCCACATGAACCATATGGACACCTTAGGTTAGAAATAGGTCCAAGTAGGAGGAACCCTACCTCTTGAAGCGTAAAGAATTCATAGGAAGCCTCAAGAACAAGATTCAAGTCCAAAGCTTAGATTTCTCCAAAATCTTCCCTTTGGATCTTCGGTGAGTCTTTGTTTTTAGTACCCACGCGTAGCCCTTGTCACGTAGATCGACTTTAATTCTTAGCCCGACGAATTCCGACCGACGGAACTCTGAGAATCGGCAGAAGAAACCTTGAAGAATTTATTTTTTTCCTCTTTGCTCTTGGGTCTGATCTAGCTGGCCAAATGAAGAGAAAATAGCTGATTTTTCAGATATTTGCCCACTTTTATACTTTTTAAAGACTTGGCCCTCGTCGCGCCAAGTGTCATCTTTTGTCCAGGTCCGTTTTCGCCCCGAAACGATTACATTTCGTATCGATTTAAGTTCAAAGTATTTTATATGAACTTTATTTAAAATATTTTTTAAATTTCACAATTTTTATAAAAATTTCGTTTTTGGGGGTCATCGGACACCCGTCGCTTCGAAAAATGTAAAAAACTCGACTATCTCAGAATTCGACAAAAATTGACAGAGCAGCTCAGTTTTGCGATACGAATCCAACGGTGAGATCCGTTGCTTCATCCGAGCTCTAGAAAAATATTGATTTTAATCTCGCATAACAATGGCAAATTACCATTTTGCCCTTTATCGAAAAAAGTTTAATTTTTTTCCGTGTTTCACAGGTAATGATTTAATTCTCGATATTATAGTCATTCAAGGTACCATAACACTCTTCCCCCATGCTCCCATCCATACTACTCCAGAGTGCAAGGCTCAAGACATGACACGACTCTTGACGTGGTCCGACCTAAGACGTGCATGACCCTATCCACCCAATTCTTAACCACACCTACTTCATATATTTCTCATACCTGATCAAATAATATTATCAACCTTTAGAGAATTTTCACGCACACTCAATATTATCGGCACAATAGTTTAACGTTTCAATATTACCACTAAAGAATCAAACAAGAAGTCTTGGACAACTCTCATTTTTATTTTTGTATAATATATCCTCTATTTAATCCACTGCGTAGCATTAAATCCTTTAACAAGCCTAAAGTCATTGTGATTTGGTGAACACCACAAGATTGTGGATAGTGATAATTTTCAAACTAGACACCTAGTTACCCAAGAAATTGATTTTTACTTTTCAATTATACTTTTCACCTTCATCTGTGTAATCATAACCAAATGGTTAACCCTAATAATATAAATAACCAAATATTTTCACTGCACACTCTGATACTAATTATAATTTTCCTATTCACTTTTTTTTTAATCCATTATAATCAAAACTAACAATTGATAAAAATTATCATGGGTTATCTCTCATAAGTACAAGATGCATGCAGAACCCTCGATTAAAACTTTTAAAACTATCATAATACCTCAACATTTTTAACCAATTTGATCTATCCTATATTCTTTGACTTTCCAACAAGATTTATTGTCAAACATTGTCTTCGAGTGTTGGGTTGTCGCCTAATGGCTATTTCAATTTAAAAGTCATTATTGTCTCCCAAGATTTAGATGTCCAATGTCGTTATAATAACAAGAAAGTGCCTCAAGTAATAACCTGTAGTGAAATGTTATAGCTTCCATACGTCCAAGATTACAACATATTTTACGGAACTCTTAAGTCCCATGTTTCAATCCATCATCTTAATATTTCCTGAACTATAAAATATAACCAATATAAAGTTATATTCCAAAGGGTCTAAATCATTCTTCAATTCCACACCACTAATCTCCATAACCTTAAAAATTTCTCATGATCCACGCGATGATAACCATTCGCCGGCAAATAGAGTAATTTCGTACTTTAATCGAAACTTAATTAATCATTCGTCTATTAATATCAAAACCACCATGTGTAAATTTCATCATCGATCTACCATATTAAAACCTTTTAACATCACAACCAACTGCAAAGATTTCTTTTCAAAAATATGTGATTTTCAATACCAACAATTCTCAACTCCGGCCTATCAAACCTAACAATGGATTGAAAAGGTCTAGAGATAAAATTCTATATTTCTACAATATTTAACTTTCAAAGACATTAAAAGATCTCACACCACGACAAGAGTTTATGTCGAATTTTAAACATATCATTGTTCTATTAGTTACTCAATATAAATGATCTCAAATTTTTGAACTTCTATGCTCCACAATCCAACAATATTAAAGGCCAAAATTTTATTAAAATTTGTAGGTTTCCATGGCACGGGACTTCAAAATTTTAGTCCATGTCCTTGATCTCCATTTTCATTTAAAGTCCACGAGTACAACTTAATAATCAACCCCACACTCAACCAAGGGATTCCCAATTATCACCAGCTTTAGATGGTCTAAATGTTGTAAACTACAAACACCACAAAATATAATAACAAAAGAACCGAACTAGCTCATGCTCTGTCCCCAAAGATAACACCTTCTATGTACTTTAGAGAGTTATTGTCCTATAACGTTCACACAAAGTCCAATCCCTCCTACTATTTCATGTCATTACTAATTTTCTTAGTCCATATTTCTTTTCCTTCAAAGGCTTACCATGTCATTCTCAATCAATCTTCAAGTAAAGTCATTTAATATAACTCATCAATTATTGCACCATGATCCTCCAATCATACTCTTTCTGAATAATTCTTATAACCCAATTGTAAAAAAATTAAGTCGTCACTTAAAATTTATTTCTATCCAAAGTAACACTAGCCAACTATCCATATTACTTCCAAATGACTATCGATAATCAAATACATGGTCATAAAACAACCTCCAATCCACTCAAAATCAAAATCACAATTTTTATTCATATTTCAAAATCGACACCAATCCTTAGTTATTTTTATCATACTCCTCCAATTGACTGTATTTGAGCATTGTACTATATTATAGTAACTTAGTCACCTTCATGGAAGATATATCCATCTCAAAGTTTTTACTATCAAACCAAAATTTCCAATATTTCTTCAATTCTTTACCTCTCTAGCAATTCCAATAACTTCACCTAACAAAAATTATATAAAGGACGTCATAGTTGACCTTATCTCCAAGCAACAAAACTTAATTACCACACATCCTTGACTTCACAAAGTGAAGCAACTAAAGGTCAGGCAAAATAATGAAAATTGGTATAACCTAAAAAAGTTATAACATCATAAATCGTCATACCTTGAAGCCTTTTACTTTCATACATTCTTAGCCAAAATACACTAATACTCTCTATGACATCCAAAAATCATGACGCAAAAATAATTTCTTTGTCACCACACATATCTTCTAACTATCTCCAATAGTGGCACACTCATTTCCCTACAGCTCCCATATAAGAACTAATCCCTAAAATTTGATACCAACTTGTCACGCCCCAAATTTCACAAAAGCGTGATTAAAAAAATACTTTGTTTATTAAAAAATAAGTATGTTTTTAGTTTAAATAAATAATTTTTTTTTAAAAAATTTGGCAGAGTTTCTTTTGAAAATCAAGCATCTAGATAATTTATGAGAGTTACCTGTGAGAGCATTTAACATAATAAATATAACCAACTAGTCATTCACATCATATCAACCATAAACAACTCAAAAATTAAATTTGACCCGAAATTAAATATCATTTATATTTATATGAAATACGAGATCTCACAATTCCTAACTTTAAGATTATCCAAGTTTACACTCCTTAGTAATCTTGGAATTAAAAACTCAACATGAATGTAAAAATAAAAAAGTATGAAGCTTTAGAATTAGAGAGAAGATTAAGAGAGTAATTTTATCATCCTTTCTTATTGCACTTGAACTCTTTATATATTGTTCTATGCATCACTCCATGAAGGAACATATCTTTTCACTACAATGGCGGAAGACACCTCTTGGAAGGACTGCAACAATATAGCCATTAGAGAGAAAACTCAAACTCAAATTGAATTTTTAACTGTCATATTCCAACGAACTTTTCATGTTCAAACGTACCCAACTCTTAGTATCTCGACTCTGAGATTTTCTAAATTTTCTACCAAACTACTGGTAGTAGGTCACATTTGAATAAGGGTTGCATTCGAATGGACCAAATTCTCAGTATCTTAGTTTCTAATAGAAATTGAGTTTCTAACAAAGTACTGGGAGTAAGTCCCGTTCGAACGCCACCTCCTTCCATCCTTTTTATTTCTTTTTCTTCTTTCTTTCCTCCTCTCTCTCTCTGTCTCTATACATACATATATATATACATACATATATATATATACATATATATATATATACATATATGAAAATTTATAACTTGAAGTTTTCATTATGTGGGCTTCCTCTTGAGAGGATTCCTTTTTCTTTTTTAAATAAACCTCGTTATAGCGAGGGCACTTTATTAATTCGTAGCGAATTATAATCAAATGGGGGACATAAAAGATGCTTAACGTGAAAGCAAAGTAAAATTATTCTGAAAAAGAAATAAAACGTACTCTACCATGTACAAGGGAAAAAACACAAGGAAAATTGAAAGAATCAACGAATGACAAAATTTTGTTATCTCAAAACTCTAATGTCCCTTCGATCTTGCAACATTAGAAGTCGTGCTTGAATAACAAGATTATAAGAAGAGATATACTCCTTGCTACCTCTATCATTAACTCCTTGATTAGCTAGACAATCAGCCATCGAATTAGCTCCTCTAAACACAAGTTTGAATTCAAAATCCAATCTGCACAGTATCTCCCCTCACCTGATACGAAAGAGTCTAAAACTTCCAAAATACTTGATGTATATCATTAATCATATCCACCAATAATTGTGAGTCTGACTCAATAACTATCCTTTAGCAATCCATTCCATATCTCTCATAAATACAAAGGCCATTGAGTAAAGCTCTAATCTCAGCCTCCATATTAGAGCAATGCCCATAAAAGGAGGAGGCTGACACAATCATTTATCCTCTCTGGTTGTGAATAACAGCTCCATCCCCAGACATATCAGGAATACTTTGAGAAAGAACCATCAACATTTAATTGAAGCACACCAACTGGAGGACTTATCCAACTAACCCGTACTGCTCTAGTTCTTACTATAACAAAATGCTCCGCCTGTAAAACAGATAGCAGAGCCTTCCCTTGAATATTATTACTTACCTTTGGCCTAACATTGTAAACTTTGAAACGAAGACTATGAACAATTTTATGAAAAATACTTGCAGGATGCAGCCTTACACCTTAAAAAATCCTTCTACACTTTTCCATCCAGAGTTGTCAAAACACAATCAAAGAGCTACTTCTAACCAATGCATGACTGAGAGAAATGTTTTTAAAAATCCTCACAATAAGCGTAAATCTAGTAATCGGCAGGTCATTTGGTATGATATGAAACCCCATCAATGAAGATAAGTTGTCCCAGACTACTGTAGCAAAAGAACAATCAATAAACAAATGGCTTAATGATTCAGAATCTTTAAAACATAACGAGCATCTTTTTGGCATTGGAATTCCCAAGCTTTGAACTCTTGGATCTATAGGCAAAACATTCATAAGAATCTTCTAGCCTACCAACTGAGCACTAGGAGCAACAGTTAACTTCCAAATCTCTGCAACATAAGCATTTGTCTCCCCCTGTACTCTAACGGCTCGTTTTGGTATATTTATTATATGTGGATTAAATATTGTATTGTATTATTATTTATTTAATCGTGCCTAATATTTTATTTGGTAGATAAATTTGATTATGTTTTAATTTTAAAAACATATACTAATCATATACTTATCGTATATTTTTAGTACCATAAACTTGTATTATGGAGGTATTTTAATACCACTAGGAGATGTGATAGTATAATCCATCTCAAATTTATTATTGTGCACATTTACTATTAAAATCCCACAACTGATAAAACAAAACGGTCATCAATATAACAAATACAGATTGAGGGTATATTTGTTAATTCAACATTAATACCATGAAATAATGTCCTAACTAAACAACCGATTTGATTAAATAACTACTATCCAATGCTTATATTGGGGATTATCAAACACTAGATAAAATTACTAATTATTCTAATATCATATTTAATCTTATTTTTTATTGATCTGTATTGTATTATACTATATTACTTTATTCAATTTATTCATTTCTAATACGACAACCAATCGAGCCCTAATCATTTCCCAGACATACTTCAAAGAGAAATCCCCCGAGTTTGTATGTTTCCATATTAACCTATCTTGTCTATCTTGTGAGGATTCCTTAAGACCTTGAGTGAAGAATGAAGCTCTTCTTCTATTCATAAGAGAAACTGAATCCAAGAAAAAAACCCAAGAACCAGTGTAGTATTATCCAATTCTTGAATTTTTCCTTGAATTCACAACGCCAAATATTTTGGAGGGAATTGTGAAAGTACTTTATACATACTTTATATATACTCACACACACACACACACACACATATATATATATATATGTATATATAATGTTTAATTATTGAGCAATGCTATTGGGACATAATTTGGGGATTTAATGATTGTGGCCATTAAATTTTTAGTGGGTTCCAACATTAAATTATTGTTGGGTCCCAACACTATCAATCTAATGGTCATAATGCATCAAGTCCCCAAATTATGTCCCAATAGCATTAGTGTTAATTATTACATGCAAGTGATGTTATACTAATTAATATATCATTATTAGTTAATAACTATATATAGTATATTTATATATAACACCTTTCCCAAAAGTAAAGTGTATTAAAAACATGCTATACAAGAGCAAAAGAAGAACAACCTAAGTGTTGTCCATCAGAGAAAAGAAAGAAAAGAACAAGGAGCAGAATTCAGTGGGAAGTATAGAGCATAGTCACAAATTCCCATGGAATCCTTGTCCTAAGTTACCAAAAGAACAAAATACAAGCAGCATACAAGGAGAAGATTATAACAAGCAACTGTGTGGTAAGTCCCATAATTGCAGCATTCTATGATTCAGAGGGGAACTCTTGAACTTAGTAGACAAGAGCCTGTCTTTGATCGCTTGCTTGATAATATGAATTAGGGTATTACAATCCCTATATTGGTGGGTAAAAACTCTAAGGTTCCTTTCCATCCAAATATGATAAACAGTAATTGAAAGACTCAACTTCAGAACCACTGCATTAATCGAATTCCTCTTCCAATAGAGAGCTGGCCAACTAATGAAAAAAGGCCAGTTAGTAGGTGACCACTGGATTCGACTGCAAGACAAGATAGAAGTCCATAGAGCATAGGAATATGAGCATTCAAAAAAAATGGTGAGGATGAGACTCAGGAAATTGTCTGCATAGGATGCATCCCAGATCAGCTTGGTTGGAGGGAGAGTGAGCTATATCCTTGGTTTACAATCTTTGCCTAATAGCAAGCCACAAACTAAAGCTCATTATGGGGATGAATTGCTTGTACCAGACAAGCTTGTACCAATATATTTTTGGTCCAGTTTTTCTGATGTATTGCCAAGCAGAAGTGGTAGAGAATCTACCATTTGCATTGAGGGACCATAAGACCTTATCATCGGAGAGCTGATTAGGAGTGTAAGCAAGCATAGAATCAAAAATTCCAATAAGAGCAGGAGAAGAAGCATTATGCCAACTCCATTGATTCTTAGAGAAAATGCAGCTAACTCTAGAATTCATGTTGAGGCTAGAGGCAAGGATAGGAATATGTCCCCGTCTAGAGAACAGAGGACCATTGGGATACCAGTTATCAAGCCATAAGAAGGTGTCATTGTCATTACCAACTTTGTGCATTAAAAGGGGCCTTATTACCTCCCCTAGTTTCAAGATATTCTGCTAAGTCCAGGAGCTAGCTGGAGTAGCTCTAATTTCGCAAGGAATTCTTCCTTTTAAGTGTTAAGCATGGATCGAAAGTGATCACAAGGCCTCTTTATCAATGAAGAGCCTCCATACGTGTTTCATGAGCAAAGCATAATTCCATTCCTTGAGCCTTTTAATACATAATCCTCCTTCATATTTGGGTTTGCAGACCTTAACCCATGCAACTTTAGCCCCAATTTTTTTTTAATTTCACACCCTTCCATAAGATAACCCTCATGAGTCATTCAATTTTTTCAATCACAAAATGTGGAAGAGCAAGGTGAGCGGACCAGAAAACTTGTATGCTGCTAATGATAGAGGTTACAAGCTATAGCCTACTTGTATAATACAAAAATCTATTAGTCTAAGATCTAATCGTTGTTCTGATTCTCTCCACAAGACCTTCACAATGCTAATTTTTTAGCCTAGAAGTGATGAGAGGAATGCCCAAGTATCTGACAGAGAGATCTCCTTCAGTTAGTCCCATAAGTTGAATAATTTGGGATTTAGTTTTAGGTTGGACTGTACACAAGTAGATATTTCTTTTCCAAGATTAATCTGCAGTCCAGAAGTAGATTGAAATTGTTGCAAAGAGTGATTAAGCACCATAACATAACTTAGGTCACCATGACTGAACATCAGGAGGTCGTCGGCAAAGGAAAGATGGTTGAGCTTGAACTTTTTGCACCTCCAATGGAACATGAAAGGTTGGAGAGAGATATTTCTTTGGACAATAAGTGTTAGCACTTCCATTGCAATAATAAACAGGTAGGGGGGGACATCAGGTCCCCCTGCCTAACTCCCCTCTTGCTTGGAAAGTAGCCAACAAGCTCACCACTAATATTAACAAAGAACTTAGGAGAGGAAATACAAGCTTGGATCCATTTTCTCAGTCTGATAGGAAAGTTAAAGGCTTATAATGTCTTCATCAAGAAGCTCTTATCCAGAGTGTCAAAAGCTTTCATAAGATCAATCTTAATGGAACATCTAGTGGTGCCTTTGTCATTATGGTAGTTTCTTAATAGTTCTTGTGCAAGAAGAATGTTGTCCCCAATATTTCTTTCATGAATAAATGCAACTTGGTTAGGATTGATGATCTCAGGAAGAGTTCCTTTAATTCTAGAAGCAATGATTTTAGAGATGACCTTATAAATTGTGTTGCAGCAAGCGATAGGCCTAAACTTATTCATAGTACTTGGATTAGGAACCTTAGGAACAAGGGCCAAGATGGTAGAATTAAACTCCTTTAAAAGCTTACCTGTAGCAAAAAATTCATTGATGGCAGCACAAACAAGATCCCTTATAACTGGCCAGGATTTTTTAAAGAAATACGCATTGTATCCATCAGGTCTTGGAGCTTTCTGATCTTTTTAGGAGAAGAGGGTTTTCCTATTTCTTCATTGGTAACCTCCTAACACATTTCAGCAGCCTGTTCATCAGGAAGTCTTTTCTTTCAATGGTTGAATAAGTTGGGCTAGTTGAAGCCAAAAGATTTTGATAGAAATCAATAGCTTGATTCTTAACCTCCAGCTCACCATCAGTAATAGAGCCATCACTTCTCCTCAAAGATAGGATCTTCTTTTTGTTTCTCCTATTAACCATGGATTTAAAGAAAAAAAAAGTATTCTTATCCCCTTCTTTTAACCATTATATCCTTGATTTTTGTTTGCGTACAATCTCTTCATTCCTAGCAGCAATTAGGTACATGGAGAAGAGTTGTCTCTCTTCCAATCTCAAGTTGAAGTCAGTGTAATTGTTATCTAGTTTGGCTTGACACATTTCAAGAGCCATTTTAGCTTCAATAACCTTTGCAGATGTCTCCCTCATTTCTTTGTTTTTTTCCTTTTGAGTAATGGCTTTAATCTTTTGAGCTTGCAACATAATTGAAATTGGAGTGATCCATTGTCCTAGACACCCCAAGCTTGATTAACCAACTCAAGCAAGTCCCCTCTATCAGCCAGATGATTAAAAAAACATGAAAGGAGTCTTTCTCCTCTTTATTTTTTCTCCAATTTTAACTACAACTGGGTTGTGGTCAGAGACACCTAGTGCTAAGAATTCAACATTTGACTGTTGGATCTTCCTATTCCAAGCCTCATTAACTAGAGCTCTATCTAGTTTTCTTGAAATGTTGTATCCCACAATTCTCATATCAGACCAAGTAAACTGAAACACATTGTATCTCAAGTCAACTAACTCAACATCTTGCAAACAAGTATCAAAATCCTCCATGGAACTAGTCCATCTCCCTGAACAACCCTTTGTTTCCAAAAGATCTCTAATAGTATTAAAATCTCCAAGGATCAACCATGGTTCAGAACAAAAAATGTGCATGATATCTAAGATTCCTCTATAGGTCCCTTCTATCATGTTCCTCATTAGATGTATAAACATTAGAAATGAAAAAAAAAATTAGATTATTGTCAACATGCTGCACATAAAAATGTATAATCTGCTCTGTCTCAGATATTTTACTAACATTCAAGTTATTGGGGTTCCACCCCACCTAAATCCTACCCAATGTGTGGCAGTTATAATTATCCACATAGCTCCAGTTCCTAAACACTTGCCTCATAATGAAGTTTTATTAATGGGTCTTACCCTTGTTTCCAAAATGCCAACAAAATCCAGTTGATTAACTCCAATAAACTTCCTCATTTCTTCTTGTCTAGAGGTTGTATTTAGCCCTCTAATATTCCAACATCCAACTTATGTCATTGTAATAGTGCTTGGCTGAGCTTCAGGTGCTCAATTCCCTTACGTTTGCTCTGATCAGAGTCCTTTCTTTACCTTTTCTCTTTTGGTGTTACCCAGTGTTGTGCTGCTAGTATTAGCCTCTGGTGCTTCAATAATGCAACCTTTTTTCATTAATTTTCAGCATATAGAAGATTGATGGGGAGAAATTCATCAATTAACTGTCCTTCTTCCATATCTAAACCAGAAAATTTGTTGGAAGAGTGAAGCAAGATATTACAATCAGCAAGTGGAGAAGTGCTACAACTTTAGAATTGATCACCCAAGTGCAGGTTGTGCAAAGTAATAAATTTATCGGGAGTTCGAGGTCGAACCACAGGCAATTGGAAAAACAAGAGACACAAAACAAATAAAAAGCAAACTTGTAAGAACAATTTATTTAAGAGATTGTTGAGTTGAGAAAATATTGATTGGAATAATTAAAATAATATAATAAAAATACTAGAGCATTAGGTACTCCCTCTCAATTCCATACAATAATGATTAAAGACTCAAATCTTAACTTGAGACAAGAATCAGATGTCGGTTGATTCAAATAACAAATCAAGTAAGAAAACTAAAAGTTATAATCAAAAGATTATTTAGGAACCTGAATAATCATTCAATTATATTATTTTATGAAATAATGATAATTACCTCAAGCATGGAATAACCAGTTATTTACTCGCAGGGAAATTCAAGCAATCGATGTACATGGCACAACAACTCAAGAATTTTTACAGAGTAAAAATTTTGCTATAAGATCAAAAGTTAAATTAAAAAAATATCATAAATCATTAAACTCAGAATCAATAACATTATCGTACTTCATTAAGAGGTTTTCTCTAGCCCTAACATAGCCTTCTAGCCAGACATGACAAACTAAAACTAGAAAAGAAAAGATGGAAAAAGAATCATCCAATAAATCGTAGATGAGAACCCTTATTTATGCTAAAAATAAATCCTAAGTATAGGTAGAAGATATAAGGTTAGCTTGAAAGGAATTCCTTTCCAAAGAGAAGTTTTGTAAGGTTAAATCCCGTGCATAAAATCTTTGGGGCGCGGGTACAAAATCTGTCCAGACTTCGAGTTTGGATTTCGCATATTTAGAGGCTAAATCATGAAATTTTCGTGAAATACACTTTTGTAGCCCTTGGAGTCTTCTTTTCAATCCCCAAAAATCACGTAAATTGGATATCAGAGTCAAAGATTATGACCAAAATATTGAAGACGTGTCAAATCCTTATTCTTTTAGGATACTTTCTTAATTCAACTTTAAATGAGTTTTTTTCCATCTTGGACTCTTAGAAGGATTAAATTGCAGTCATATCTTCAAGTCTTCCTATCTCAATATTGACTCTTTAATCCTTATCAAATGCGATTCTTCTTGTAGTGATTGATTTACTTGCCTTATCCATTATTACTTTAAATCAACTAATTTACCTACAAAATAAACCAAACAACTAGAAAAAGTATCAAACTAAAAAAATAAGGAATTCAACACATTTAATCACAAATAATATGAAATTAATCAATCACTAAATATAATAAAATAGCAATTTTGATGGTTAATTACACCCCCCAACTTGAATATTACTAGTCTCTAGTAATACATAAATCCTAAAATCTAAAAATTAAAACTTAAAAACTAAATAATCTAATAAAATAAAACATAAATCCACTTTCGTAGGCCTTACGATTGCATTTAGCATATGCAACAAGTTTTTAAACCCCTAGGTTCCCCCTAGTGGACGAGTATAGTCTCGTGAGGGTTTCCAGAGATGATACCCACAAACATCACCCTGTGATCAAATATCTGAATAATAATTTTATAACACAAATTGCTACCACAATATAAAAATTTTGAGTTACAAACCTTTTTATAAGCACATGCAAAACAAAATATAGAATTCTATGCTATATAAATGTATACGCTTATCATGTTCCCATATAAAATCGTGTGTAGTGTGAATTAACTATACCAAGTTAACAATTTATCCGGTAATCACCTCTACAACTATCAACTATTCATCTCAATGCCAAATCTCACTAGATAATTCACTCATAAAAGATTCTCTCAGATTATAGTGACTATTCACTCAAATATCACTTGTAAGAAGAAGATATTTAAATCAAAACAAAATAATGCTCACATGTTCATTAAAAAAAATGTAATCCAAAAGAAAAGGATTTGACATAGTCTCATGAAAGGAAATCAACACATAATATATAAATAATCATCATTATCTTCCTTATTCACACGAGTCATGTATCCATCAATACACTCTTGAGATCAAATAGGACTTTATTTAAGGTTGTAATGAAGCCTTGAGATTAGGGCTTTGAAACGAAAGATATTTAGGTATTCAAATGACTATCCTGAGAGAACATGCACATTACACAACCAATTTTATTTCCATGACCTTTAACTCTTCACCCTTTAGAAGCACAATTTACAACACTTGCTCATATTTTTTTTTTCTTTCAAACACATGCTTGCTATTTTTCTCTTTTTTTTTCTCTTGTTTTTTTCAATCTGCTTTTTCACAGCTAGACATATTGTCTTTCTTTTTCTTCTCAATTTTTTTTCAGCAAGACAATTGAATGTATATAATTTTTTTTTAGCAAGACATCTAATGCAGATATTCACAATTATGCAGAACTCTTTTTTTTTATCATCTTTTCTCAACCAACATCTCCCAAATTACATAAACAATAAAAAGCTCAATTTCGGGATAACCAAAGGTAAAAGATATTATTTTTTTTCATTGGCTTGGTTATTATATGTTGGGTAATAAAAAATAAAATAAAATTTTATTTCAAAGCTCAATCATGGCTTCTAGGGATAATAGTATTCAAAAAATAAGGCTTAGGCTCAAATTAAATCAAAGATAGCCTAAAATCATATCTCAAGAGCTTTTAATACCACACTCCCCATGCAAATAATTTAAAGACAAGCAATCATTCATAATATTGGTGTTGACCAAAATAAAATAATAAAACTATTGAAGGAGATTAGTTGAAAAAATATTTTTTATTCAGTATATGTAAATAACTCTCCAAAAAAAAAGATTGGATCAAAACTCATCAGGGTTTTTATGCATCTCCACTATATGTTTCAAGTTTTCAAGGTAAAATAACTAACAAATTTTCAACTTGGTAAAGTCTAAAGTGCACAAATTGTGAGTTTTTATAAGAACATGATATAAGATACAACAATATAGAATAAAATTCTATGTGATACTTAAACAATTGCAAATTTAAAGCTAAACAAATTATTTCTATATTGTGGTGTCAATTTATACATAAAAATGTTATCTAAATATTTAATAATCAACAAAATTTTTTATTTATTTATTTATTTTTTTAATTTTTTATTTAGCAAAGTAAATAAATTAAAAAAACACAAACTAGAAATTTTCACCACACAAAACATACTCATACACTCCAACCTAAATCCAACATTGTCCTCAATGTAAAAATAAATGTCTTAATGCTCAATAAAAATAATGAATAAAGATCAAGGGGATAGAAATACTTGGTGTTGCAACAACTCTAAAACCTAAAAATTAAAACTCAACAAACAAAGAAAACTATAAATTGAAACAAACAGAAAGGAAACTAAAATTAAACAAAAAAATAAAATAAAATCTAACTACTATGTACAAATAAAAATAAAATGTCACACTTAATCCGGCTTAAAATCAAATTTGAATATGCGTCCATTCAATTTTATTGGCTTAAAATTATGGTGTCGAAGTAACTCATTTAATCGACCTATCCACTCATATACCCAATATATCTTTTGAACATGCAAGAAAAGGGAGATATATACATTTTTATGCAAATCTAAAAATGAGATAGCAAATAGATTTTTATCAATTACACATAATTCAACTTTCATACCCTCACTAGGATTAGATATATGAATCTCATTACTACTTGTTGATAATAAAAGGTCTTTGGGCTCATTAGCCTCTTGTGGAATAATAATGTCACTTAATTCTTCACTATCAAGAGTATTAATAGATTCATCCTCAATTTGTAGTTCAGGAAAAGAATCACTCTCACCATATTGACTATTGTCAACCTCTTGTTCATGTTTTAATGTATTGAGCATATCTTTTGTCTCTTCAATATCTTGGCTTATTTGGGCATTGAAAGCTTGTTGGCTTTCATTTAAAGCTAGTTCGTTTTGCATAAATTCACAAAAAATGTCTTTGAAAGCTAGTTGGCTTTGCATAAATTCACAAAGAATATCTTCCAAATTCTTTTCTTGTGGGTCATGGTAAGGTGGATATTGAGGAGGGTCATGTGGTGATGTGGCATATATAGGTAACTGATAATGTTCATTCCCGCAACCAATATTGGGATAAAAATTTTCAGAACAATGGTCAGAGTAAGGTTGAAAAGAATTAGGTAAGACAATTGTCCCGTCTCTCAAAAATTTTCGAGCAGTTGGAATTAAAGGGCAAACCTCAATGGAATGCCCATACACATCACAAAGCTCACACAATTCCTCTATCGGGAAAAATCTTCACACCACATTAAAAAATATAAAATAAATATAAAATAAAAATTATGAAATATATAACCTACGGAAAAATAAAACAAATAAATAACAAATAATAATAATAAAATAAAATAAAAAGGAACGAGATTACCGGATCTGTGACGAATCTCAAATCTGACAAACCTCAATATGTGGCGGTGTGTCCCTTGCCTTCAAACAATTCCCCGGCAACGGCGCCAAAAACTTGCTACAACTTTAGAATTGATCACCCAAGTGCAGGTTGTGCAAAGTAATAAATTTTTCGGGAGTCCGAGGTCGAACCACAGGGAATTGGAAAAACAAGAGACACAAAACAAATAAAAAGTAAACTTGTAAGAACAATTTATTTAAGAGATTGTTGAGTTGAGAAAATATTGATTGGAGTAATTAAAAAAATAAATAAAAATACTAGAGCATCAGGTACTCCCTCTCAATTCCATACAATAATGATTAAAGACTCAAATCTTAACTTGAGACAAGAATCAGATGTCGTTGATTCAAATAACAAATCAAGTAAGAAAACCAAAAGTTATAATCAAAAGATTATTTAGAAACCTGAATAATCATCCAATTATATTATTTTATGAAATAATGATAATTACCTCAAGCATGAAATAATCAGTTATTTACTCGCAGGAAAATTCAAGCAATCGATGTACATGGTACAACAACTCAAGATTTTTACAAAGCAAAAACTTTGCTATAAGATCAGAAGTTAAATTAACAAAATATCATAAATCATTAAACTCAGAATTAATAACATTACCGTACTTCATTAAGAGATTTTCCCTAACCCTAGCTTAACCTTCTAACCAGACATGACAAACTAAAACTAGAAAAGAAAATATGGGAAAAGAATCATCCAATAAATCCTAGATGAGAACCCTTATTTATACTAAAAATAAATCCTAAGTATAGGTAGAAGATATAAGGTTGGCTTGAAAAGAATTCCTTTCCAAAGAGAAGTTTTGTAAGGTTAAATCCCGTGCATAAAATCTTTGGGGCGCGGGTACAAAATCTGTCCAACCTTCGAGCTTGGATTTTTCATATTTAGAGGCTAAAGCACGAAATATTTGTGAAATACACTTTTGTATCCCTTGGAGTCTGCTTTTCAATCCAAAAAAATCAAGTAAATTGGATATCAGAGTCAAAAGTTATGACTAGAATACTGAAGACATGTCAAATCCTTATTCTTCTAAGATACTTTCCTAATCCAACTTTAAATGAGTTTTCTTCCATCTTGGACTCTTAGAAGGATTAAATTGCTGTCATATCTTCAAGTCTTCCTATCTCAATATTGACTCTTTAATCCTTATCAAATGCGATTCTTCCTGTAGTGATTGATTTACTTGTCTTATCATTATTACTTTAAATCAACCAATTTATCTGCAAAATAAACAAAACAACTAGAAAAAGTATCAAACTAAAAAAACAAGGAATTCAACACATTTAATCACAAATAATATGAAATTAATCAATCATTAAATATAATAAAATAATAATTTTGATGGTTAATCAAGAAGCAATTGTGTTTATAGAGGTTACCAGATTGCCTACAAGTTGTGTGGTATTCATAATCTCATTAGCTGGATTTGCAGAAATGGGGGGAGCCTTTGGAGCAGAGCATTCAACTATTTGAGTGGTGGTTGAGACCTTGGTTGTACTCTCTCCACATTTGGCACATCAATGACTATGGTTTCAATTACTGCTTTCCCTTTGTCTTGGTTAATCTTCTGTTGCAGTGCCTCTTTAGGCTTCCAACCATTGTTAATGCTCACTCTGGGGCAATTAGTTTCATTGTGCCCAAAAATATTGCAGACAAAGCAGACCTTGGGCCTCCATTGGTACTCCACTTTTATTTCAACCATACCTGATTTACCCTCTCATCCAATTACAGATCAAAGGACTCCACCAATTTAGTATGAGCCTTTACTTCAACACATACTCTAGCGAGGGAAATCTGCTTTTTATTAGCTATAAGAGAATCAACATGCAGTGGATTTCCAACTACACTGGAAATGTAGCTTAATCCTTCTTCGCTCCAGTATTGTAGAGGAATATTATATGGCTTAATCCACAAGGGAATCACAGACTGGTCCTCTTTGGAAAGGATAAGGTTAACCTGCCATTTCCTGAGGATAAGTGGCCTCCTTGAGAAGAGCCATGGGCTATCTTCAAATACTTTGGTTCTAGAAGCATCACACAGGAATTTGAAAAAATAGAACCCTTTCTCATTAGCTAAGACCTCAAGAAGCCCTAACCTGACCCAGATCATATGGGCAATGTGGTTAACAATAGAGAATGGGAGCTTTTTTTTCCACAAAATACCCAACCAAGCATGTTTCCCGTTCAAGGCTTCCTCTATTTACAACTTCATATGGTGGTTCAACCACAATACGTTCTTTGTCCTTTGTGGGTTCAAAGTATTGTAGCTTCATCTTAGGGTAGAGTCCACTAGCTTGTGACTGCTATGTTCCAAGCTTGCCATGCTTAACAACTTGGCTCCATGTACTAGCTTCGGCATTACCCTTTTTCTATTTCTGGGTAGTTACCGCAGCAATGTTTTCCCCAAATGGCGAATGAGAGGCATTTAGGGACTCATTCAGCTAAGAATTGACAGTTAGAGTATTAACATCGCAGTTAATAGCACCATCAAGTCTATTCAAATCAGCAACAAAAGAGTTAATGACACATTTGTCATTTTGCATATTCACTCCATGGGGATGGAGCAAAGATGAAAGGGGCTAGGAATTCATCATGGATTAGGTAGATAGATGGGTAATCAAGGATTAGAGACTAGATGGATAGAATTGCAAGACAGATTGAAGAAGGGGAGGAGAGGGTTGGTGAACAGTGACCGAAGGGAAAAGGGTTTGGAAATCATTTTGTCTCTCCAGTTGAGCACTAATGTGTGCATCAAGCTTTTTCATCTCAGACGATATAACACCTTTCATGGGTGTTCTCTATTGTCCATCTATTAATTCATTCTTTCTCTTCTCCTTTTGGTATTTCCTTTAGCTTAGGCTGCTTGGCTACGATTGAAACTCTTCCCAATCATACAACCTTCCTTCTCCTAAAGACTCATATTTGCCAGTTTCATAACCCTCTTTTTCTTTCATATTTCAAAGTCCTGCGAGTTGGTCTTGGCACGACTTTAAACGGTGTGCGCGGTGATTTTCGCACAATAAATAAAAAGACAGCTCCCTCCCTTGGTAAACTTGTATTTAACTTTAAAGTCAACGAACCCGTAGTAAAGGGAGGTCAAAGGTGGCCTAAGGAGTGGTGATGAATTGCTTTTAAGGCTGTCCGATCGATTTCGGCATGGCGACAACAGTTTTTGGCACACAAAAGGTGGGTTAGAAGGGCGCTGGAGTGTTTTTCGGTGTATCCACTCCGACGATCAAGTCAGCTTCTGTAAGAGAGGGGAAGGAAAAACACTGTGTGTTCTCAAAATTGGATTTGCGTGCTTTTGCCTCACATTGGTGAGTGCTATTTATACCACTACAAACAAAAATTATTTTTTACGACGAATTTTAATTGGTCGCAAACAGTATACTATCAGCGATGATTTCATAATTTTGTCGCAAATGTATTTTTTGAGAATTTTTTAAAGGTGATTCCCTCCCAATTTTTTTTTTGCGCGAGAAATGGGGGGAATTGAAGATTTTTTACGACAAAAAATTTTGTTGCAAAAAGTTTGAATTCGTCGTCAAAATTAATAATAGAAATTTAAAATAAAAAATAAATTCAAAATATATAATTTACGATGTTTAAATTTTTTGTCGCAGACTATAAATTTTAGATATTTAAGTAAAATGAATAATTAATGTCAATTTGCGACGTTTTTATAAATTTTGTCGCAGAAGATAAATTTTATTTTTGTATGAAGCAAAAATATTATTTCACGACATTCTTATATTCGTCGCAGAATGTAATTTTAGTAATTTTAAATTAGACTTAAAATGTTAATTGCAACGTTTTTAAAAAAGTCGGGAAAAGGTGATCCCTCACAAATTTTTTTTGGCGCGAGAAATGGTGGGAATTGAAGATTTTTTATGACAAAAAATTTTTGTCGTAGAAAGTTTGAATTCGTCGCCAAAATAAATAATATAAAATAAAAATAAAAAATAAATTTAAAATATGTAATTTGTGACGTTTAAATTTTTTGTCGTAGATGTCAATTTGCGACGTTTTTATAAATTCGTAGCAGAAGATAAATTTATTTTTGTATGAAGCAAAAGTATTATTTCGCGACATTTTTATATTCGTCGCATAATGTGATTTTAGTAATTTTAAATTAGACTGAAAATGTTAATT
>CAUOFW020002039.1:0-59615 GCA_963454935.2 Ilex paraguariensis
GGGTGAGCTACGCTCAATAGAGTATCTCCTATTGAGATTACTCCCCAACTAGATGCATATAAAATGTGAACATGCAACAATCAACAATCATTATCCATTCCAAACATGAACATGTAATTCAAGATTGAAATTCTACCATGTCATGTCATGATATGAGATGATACTCACTCATGCAACTTCAACTCGAGTCCTCACCGACTTTCACAACACAATGCAATGCACATGTGTAATGAATCCGTTAATTGACGAAAAATACATTCAATGATTGTTTGAAATAAAAGTGATGTATTTATAAAACCAAATCATTGTGGATGTTACCCATTGAATGGTTATTTTTATAAAACAAAATATTATGTCTTTGTTGGGCAACAGATTTTGGTATCACAACCGCCAGTTCTGTACACCATCACACTTTTTCAGAATTTCACCTCAGGGGAGTGTGCGAATCAAGTTGTCGGGTTTTGCACCCAAGGGAGAATCTAGCCCTTCTTGCTATACCCGACACAAGTTTTCCATGCATGTAACCGTTCAACTCAATCGGATCTTCAATCCAACTTTTCCGAGCCCACCCATCAAGCACCAAGTATGGTGTTTGATTAAACCATGCACCCACACTCATGCATAAAGTCCATGAATGTGATGTCATTATCATGCCAAAGATGCAATGAATGCCAAATAAGCAATTTAATCGTATATCAATATATCAAGACCAATTATATCATGTGCATAAAATTACCTTTATCCAACACAATAACAATATATCAATGAACATATATCAACATTTTATACTTAACAACCAAACATAAGCATGTTATTACATAATCTATATCAATATAACACACTTTATTTCACATAGACATTTTATCAAACACCTTCAAGGCACCAAATCATTTAATCACATAAAATGCCCAAATTTATCACCTAACTCAAAAAAAATCAGATTCAATGATTTTCACATACTCAATTATCAAAACTTCTAAGAAATCACAAACTAGCAATTTATAACTATCAATTCACACTAGAATTGAGCCTACTCATTTCCATTAAACCAACTATAATAGGCAAGTGTTAAATACACTCAAAACAGCCCACCCATTTCCTATGGACACCATAGGATGGAAATAAACTAAAGTAGGAGAGAACCCTACCCCTTGGAGTGTAAAACGAAGGATAGAACCTTCAAGAGCACCAACACCAACCTCCAAGTCTTGATTTCCTAAAATCCCCTCTTTGGATCTTCGTTGAAATCTTTCGTTCTTAGTGTGGTTGCATAGCCCTCGTCGAGGAGATAGACTTTGATTCTTGGCTCGAAGAATTCCGACCGACAGAACTCTGTAGATTTGAGAAACAAGTATTGAAATTTCTATTTTTCCTCTCCTCTTCTCCCCCATCGTGTACCCACTAGTTTCAGCAGAAAATTCTCCTCCAAAATCAGATATTTGCTCATATTTATAACCCTTAACACTTGGTCCACGTCGCGCCACACGCCCCCTTGTTCAGGTCTGTTTTCACCCCGAAACGATTATTTTATCCCGGTTTAAGTTCAAATTATTTTTATTCAAAATTTAATCCAATTATAAATAAATTCTATAAAATTTATTTGTGAGGACCTTTGTGAGGTCACCCGCCATCCAGTCGCCTCGAAATACATATAAAATCCAACTATCTCGAAATTTGACAAAAATTGTCTAGGTGACTCGGTTTTGCGAGACAAATCTAAAAGTGAAGTCCGTTATGTCATCCGAGATCTAGAGAAATAATTATTTCAAATCCACATTATAGGGGCGAATTACCATTCTATCCTTTTTCAGAAAAAAGTTTAAATTTACCCTGGTTTTACATTAATTAAATGTAGAAATGAAGTCATGAAATTTTTATTTAAAAACATGACATTAGAATTGAATGTATTTGATATTGCTAAGAAACTTAGGGAGAAAGAAGAGTTGCAAGAAGTGAATTGCATTGAGTCATTAACTTAGAATCTATTTGAAAATACTTGTAATAAAAAGGACTCATATGCATTGTTAGAGTCTATAAATAAATTTGAGTCTATTGTAGATATGTCCACTGTTGAAACATGGGTTCCAATATTTGAAGAGTTATTACCCAATGGAACAAATTCTGTTGAGTCTAGTGTCGTGGCTCCCAAGCCAAAGTTGAAATCTCTTCTGACTAACTTGAAATATGTCTTTTTGGGAAAGGATAAAACTTATCTAGTGGTAATATCTTCAAAGTTGTAAGAATTTCAGGAAAGACAATTGATAAGAGTCGTAAAAAATCATCTAAGTGCAACTGGTTGGACAGAAGCCGATATTAAGGAAATAAATCTTCTTCTCTGTACTCATTATATATACTTGGAAGAAGATTCTAAACCCTCCAGACAGTCACAACATAGGTTAAATCCACATCTTAAGGAAGTTGTTCAAGCTGAAGTTCTTAAACTATTAGATGTTGATATTATATATCCTATATCTGATAGTAAATAAGTCAACCCGACACAAGTAGTACCCAAAAAGTCTGGTGTCATGGTAGAGAGGAATCAAGAAAATGAATTGGTCTTTATGCGTACAGTCACTGATTGGCGTATGTGTATTGACTATCGAAAACTAAATTCTCTTACCAAAAAAGAATATTTTCCTCTACCTTTCCTAGACCAAGTTCTTAAAAGGATAGCTGGACATGTATTTTATTATTTTTTGGAAGGGTACTCTGGCTACAACCAACTTGAAATAGCAATTGATAACCAAGAGAAAACTAATTTTACATGTATTTTTGGCACTGTGCTTATAAAAGAATGTCATTTGGATTGTGAAATTTTTTAGATATTTTTTAGTGTTGTATGTTAACTATTTTCAATGACATAGTGGAGCTATTTTTAGAAGTCTTTATGGATGATTTTTTGTGTATGGTGATTCATTTGAATTTTGTCTAGAAAATCTTGAAAAGATCCTTACTCGATGTGAGGAGACAAACCTTGTTTTGAATTAGAAAAAAAGTCATTTCATGTTTACACAAGGCAATATTTTAGGTCATGTTGTTTCTACTGAGGAAATTGAAGTTGATAAGTCAAAGATTGATTTGATAGCTAATCTCTTTCCACCAAAGACTGTTTAGTCCTTCCTAGGTCATGCAGGATTCTATAGAAGGTTCATTAAAGATTTTAGTTTGATATCTATACCAATGTGTAATCTTCTATGTCAGGATGTACCATTTGATTGGAATGCAACATGTCAATTGGCATTTGATAAACTTAAGAGCATGCTTATTTCTACACAAATTATGTAACCTCTTGATTGGTCCTTACCTGTTGAATTAATGTGTGATGCTAGTGATTATGTTGTAGGGGTTGTCTTAGGACAAAGGAAAGATAAGCGATCTTATGTGATTTATTATGAAAATAAAACTTTGAATGATGCACAGATGAATTATTCTACCACAGAAAAAGAATTGTTTGTTGCAACATTTGCTTTAGATAAATTCAGATCATATTTAGTTGGATCCTCAATTATTATGTTTACTGATCATGCAGCTTTGAAGTACTTGCTTATAAAGAAGGATGCTAAGCCACATCTCCTATAGTGGATATTGTTACTTCAAGAATTTGATCTTATTATCAAAGACAATAAGGGACTTAAAAATGCGGTATTTGATCATTTATTAAGATTGAATTATGCTATAAAAGAGGAGTCAGTACCGATCAAGGAAACTTTTCTTGTTGAGCAATTGTTTGCAATAACAGAGGTACCATGGTATGCAGATATAACTAACTATTTAACCACAAGTACCATTCTTTTTCACTAAATAGAAATTTTTAAAAGAGGTATGCAATTTCTTTGGGGAAGATCCAAATGTATTCAAATACTATAAGGATCAGATCATAAGACATTGTGTACCCAATCATGAAATAGGTTAAGTTATTTCTTTTTGCCATTCTGAAGCTTATGGTGGGCATTTTTCTTCAAAAAAAATAGCCACTAAAATTTTGTAGTGTGAATTTTATTGGGCCACTCTTTTGAAGGATGTACATATTTTTTATCTAAATTGTAATTGATGTCAAAAGTTGGGAAATATTTCAAAAAGAAACATGATGCCTTTAAACTCTACTTTGATTATTGAAATTTTTTATTGTTGGGGCATTGACTTTATGGGACATTTTAGGCCTTCCTTTCAACATCTGTACATTTTGGTTGCTGTTGATTATGTTTTTAAATAGGTTGAGGCAATTATTTGTCGAAATAATGATCGCTGCATTGTAATTAGATTTTTAAAATAAAATATTTTACCTAGATTCAAAATTCTTTGAGCTATTATAAGTGATGAGGTGAAAATTTTTACAATAAATCTTGTGAAAATTTAATGAAGAAATATTTAATTTTACACAAAATATTTGTCCCTTATCATCCTCAGACAAGTGGACAAGCTGAATTAGCCAATAGGGAGATAAAATATATTTTGAAAAAAAAAAGTTAACCTAGATGGCAAAGATTGGTTCTTGAGGCTGATTGATATGCTTTGGGTTTACAGCACTGCATATAAAATTACTTTGGGAATTTCTCTTTATCGGCTGGTTTATGGTAAACCATGCCACATACCTATGGAATTAGATCATCGAGCATATTGGACATTCAAAATAATGAATTTTGATACAAACAAACCAAGTGCATCCCACAAGCTTTAGATTAATGAATTGGAAGAGTTGAGAAATAGAGCATATAAAAATGCAAAAATTGCCAAGGCCATAATGAAAATTTTTCATGATAAAAATATTGTGCAGAAATCCTTTGTACCATCTCAAAAAATTCATGTTATACAATTCAAGGCTCTACCAATCTCCTGGTAAGTTAAGGTCCAGTAAACAGATCCATACATTGTTAAACAAGTTTTTGAACATGGGGCAGTTGAAATTGAAAATCTGTTAGGTGGAAATGTTTTTAAAGTGAATAGTCAAAGATTTAAGCCATGGTATGATGGATTTATTTGAAATGTGGATTCCATTCAGCTAATGAAACTAGAGTATATGCCTTGAGAAGTTATTATGTGTGATTGTTTGTAAATAATAGTACTAATGGAATAGTTGTTTGTTTTATAGATTAGGGTTTTGCACTATGGATTTGTTTCAATTCCCAACCTTAGTAGCAATTGCCTTTAAATTTTTATTTTATGATTTTATACATTGAAGACAAATTTAAATTTAGGTTGGGGGAAGAAAACAATCCATAATCATCTTTCTGACTGACAAGCGTTAAAGAACTAGATAATGAGTCTTTTTGAATAAATTTCAAAAAAAAAATTCAAAAAACTCTTTTGTTTAGTCTTGGTGTGTTACGCACATTCACGATGTATGAGCACTATCTGATAATGATAAAAGCAAGAAGAATTAGAAAGAAGGAGATAATTGGAAGTCAACCAAAACCTTTGTGTGGAAAAAGTTCATATGCTAAGCGTCGACGAGCAAGATGTCTTGGTGGGTGTGATGTGAGATCCCGTGTTTCATTTAAATATAAATAATATTAACATATTAATATTTTCAAAATGATTAAAATAATGAGAGGAACTTTGAATCGTTGTTAAACGAATAGTCGCGTAAGGGTAAATATGTAAATATATTAATTTTTTTAAGTCAAAATAATATTACCATTGAATCCAGGAGGTCCGAAAAACATGAAATAGTCATTTAGCACATATAGTGGTTCGGAGGGATAAAATAGTAATTTTAATGTTTCGAGTGTAAATTTACTTTAGTTTTCAGATAAATCATAAAACAAAATGTTTTTAGGTTAACATAACATTAAAAATGAATCCGGAACCTCAAAAAATTTTAGGGTAGTCAAATGGATCAAATTGGAGATTTTTAGTGGTAAAACCGTAACTTTGGAGAAAACCCAAATTTCAGCCCAAGAACAGTAAATTTCGGGACTACTGGGTTTAAAACCCAGATTTCAGCCCTTTTTCTTCCATTCTTTCATTCTACTCTCACCCAATACCTTTTAGAACTCTAGGAGAAGATAAAGGGAAAGATAAAATAGAAGAAAATTGTCTCTAAAGCTTGGGTTTTGCTTGAAATCTTAAGAACTTGATAGAAATTCTTGATTTCTAGGTAGAGTTTTCCTCTCTTTTACATTTATATTGTGCATCTCATGTATTTTCTTTAACTAAAGCTTACTATGTGTGTAGAGATCTGAAAAGTGAAGATAAATTTTTCAGTTTTGCCGGTAGGGCACTATTCTTGCACCATTTCCTGGTATGATACTACATAAGCATCATTTAAGAATAATTAATATTTAAGAGCATAATTTGAGTATATCATAGAAGAGAAACATACTGAGAATGCTAAAATACATCTACTGTGCGAATTTGAGCAAAACCAAAAATAGTTTTAAAAATTGGACCGAAAAGGTATCCCGGGTGGCCTAGGTGGGACCAACCAAACTTGGACACTAGCGACAATATATTTTTTTTGAAAATTTTTATTTAAAATAATTTTAAGAATTTTGGTTAAAATAAAATGTCGAATTGAGGCGTTTCGGAACGAGTTGTAGTGTAACGGGGTCCCGGATTCATCAAGGGCAAAAGGGTCTTTTTGCACCTTTGCACTCCACTATAAATACAGACTTTTAGTGTAAAAATATCAGTGTTTTTGGGCTGGGAAGGGTTAGTACACGTTTTTGGAGGAAAATGGAAGAAAAACCCTAGGTTCTTCAAGCTTCAAGTCACCAAAACTCAATCCAAGGCCAAGATTCTTGTAAGACTTCCTTCTAAGAAATTGTTTCTCTCAACAAGAGCTATATTCTCACCAATCATTTAGGCTATAAAATGAACACAACTTCCTTGGTTTGAGAAAAACCATTTTAGGTATGATATTTTGCTAAGTTAGGAATATATTTATGTTTTCTTGCCTTCCTAGGTGTTGATTGAATGATTTAGGTGTTTACTTGATGTTAGAAAATTATTTAGTTGGTAGTTGCTTTGAAAACTTAGAATTAGTGGTTTAAGTACTTTTGTGTTCTTTGAGTTTCTTGACAATTTGTTGCTATAGTGAAGGTGTGTATTGTTTATGTGTTGGATTATTATATTATAACTTATGTTCATGTAGAGAAACTCTTGTCGTTTGAGAGTTATGATTTATTACATGAGTTGGTAGTTTGTGTATTTGTAGTTTCTTTGAGAAATTGTGAAAGTAATGAATATGAAGTTTGATCATATGTTTAAATCCATTGAATGGTGCTTCACATTTATGTAGATAAGGTGTTTGATGAAATGTTTCATAGGAATATGAAGCTTGATCATATGTTTAATCCATTGAATGGTGCTTCACATTCATGTAAATAAGGTGTTTGATGAAATATTTCATAGAATTTACATTGAGAAAAATCATGGCGTCTTGGCATACATGAATCCTTGGAACATAGTGTGGGTTGAGCACTTGGTGCTATGCATTATGAGGGTGTAGATCCTATGGTGAAAAACCCAAAATTTGGCCAATGACAGTACTCGCGGGCTGACGGGGGCTGACCGTGAAGCGAGACATGGGTGGCATAGAATTGCATGGGTGTGTCATGCATATTGACATTGCATAGCATTTCTCCTACTTTGGTTCATTTCTCACTTGTGGTGTTATATAAAATGTGTGTGTTAAAGGGGAATATGTATTTCACTCATTTATGCATATGACATGGGTGAAATGAGTATGAAAAATGAGTATGTAATGGGTTGGAATAGAATTTTCTAGCTTGAAATTGTGATGTGGAAATTACTCGTTTGGTAATTCCAAGGAAAAAGGGATTATATGAGCATACTATATGTTTTATATTATGCTTTATGAATGAGGTGAAAATTCTTGTGTGATAACATGAATTGTTGCCTTGAAGGTGTTTGTCAAAATGTCTATGTGTAGATTAAGTTGTTATAACATGATGGTGTGTAACATGCTTAGTAAATGTGTTGGAAAGAAATGTTAATATGTGTTCATTGATATATTGACATTGTAATGATTAATGGGATTTATATGCTTACGATATGAATTGTCATGGGATATGTAGATATATGGTTAACTTGTTTATTTGGCATCCATTGCATATTGGGTATATTATAACATCGCATTTATGGGCTTAGGCATGAGTGTGGATACGAGTGGTGCATAGTTTCATCAAACACCACGTAGGTGGATGATGGGTGGGCTTGGGAAAGTTGGATTGAATATCTGACTGAGTCGCACGGTTGCATGAAAAAGACTTGGTTCGGGATAGCAAGTAGGGCTAGACTATCCCTCGGGTGAAAGACCCGGTATTTGGATATGTACTTCTGTTGGTATAAGAGTCCATAAAGTGTGTTGGTGTACGTGGAACTGTTGCTGGAAGTCCATGAATTCCGTGTCGGTTGGGTGACCGTTGGTGTAAGTCCATAAATACCCACCCCAAGAAAGACCCAGAAATTTTAGTTAGCCATTGGATGTGTAACACAAATAGCGGGGGCTTGGAGAGCCCAGTTTGGATACTCACTGCATAGCATGGGGTGAAGGTAGATAGCCGGAGCTAGAAAAGCTTGGTGTAAATACACATTGGCATGGCATGTGTTGAGGAGCCTGGGAAAGGCTCGAGGTTAAAATGCGGGAGTGAATCTCATTTCATTCATGGCATGGCATGGCAAGTTTCATGGTAAATTCCAACATGGATTACATAATTCTAGCATTGGAATGGATTTTGGTTGTGTTTTGTTGCATAACACATTGCATATGCACTTAGGTGGGGAGTAGCCCTTGTAGGAATTTTTCTACTGGGCGTTGGCTCACCCTATATGGGAAAATATTTCAGGTGCGGACTACACTCCAATGGATGGCATTCATTCGGGCATCAACGATGAAGAAAAGCCGGATTTTAGCTTTTGGAAACAAGTTTTTGTAAAAAACTTTTGTTTAAAACCCATTGGGCATGTAAATGTATGGAATGGGTTGTGTTAGACATTGTATATATTAGATTATATGTGAAAAACATAATTTAGTATGTTTTGAATGAAAATGAGATGGTTTGAAATGGATTGGAAATGGAAAACAGGTGAAAAAAGGCAAAACTGGGCAAAGTGTACCGGTATTGCGTACCGGTACAGTCTGTCCAAAAGGAAAAGCATACCGGTACTGTCTATCTAGAAGGTAAACCGTACCGATACACAGTACCGGTACTGTCTCCTAAAATCTAAAATTTTTAAATTATTTTGCCATACTTTTGGACTTTTGTTTTCTTTGGTTCCAATGATACAAATGAAATTAAATGAGGTATATTGAGGCTCATTGGACCTCCATTGAATTAAATGATTAAAGGAACACGGGTGATACGTGTAAGTTATGATCTCGGTTACAGGGATGTGATAGACGTGATGTCGAGCCACGCGACCTTCACGGGAATTTCTGCGGGTTGACGGATGGTCAACGGGACCCCCGATTTTAGGGGCGTCACAACTTGGTATTAGAGCATAGGTATACGAAATACCTAGGGCTTGATGGGCATTGGATTTAGACCACTGCATGCATTGTACATTTCATCTTATATGCTTATATTGTGTTACATGATTACATGCTATGTGATTATGTGAATGATATACATGGTAAAATGTTTATGGAAAGGGACACTAGGGTTAGAAAACATAACCTTGGGGGTCGGAAATGAAATGAATGAGATAGTTCAAGGTATAAATGTTTACTAGTGGGTGGTATAAACTCTACTAGGGAAACAAAGAGAAAAATCTCAATGTTTCAAGTTTGGTCCCTATCATGGGATACTAAATAAATGCTCTATTGCTATCTGGCATGTGTATAATTGGCAACTAGAGGGAGGGTACGTCGGGATAGACGGAACAACCAACCACCACCGACTTTTGACCAACAAGCCTTTGTGAAGGCCATTGGTGCGGCAGCTGCTACCATTGCACAAGTCAGTGCTACAGCTGCTACTATTACATAGACTAGTGCAAGTGGAGGACAAGGAGGCTCAGGTAACCTCCAGAAGTTCAAAGCACACAATCCTCCAGTCTTTATGGGATGGGCGGATCCTATGGCAGCTGACCATTGATTCCGGCAAGTCGAAAAGGTATTGAGGGCTATGGAGATTACCTTCGACGCCACCAAGATAAACCTAGCTACGTTTCAGCTAGAGTGGGAATCCCAATTGTGGTGGGATTGGGTGAAGGACTCTAAGAACTTGGAGGCTATGACTTGGGTAGAGTTCAAGGAACTCTTCATGGGAAAGTACTTTTCGGCGGCTGCTAGGCATGCAAAGGCTCGGGAGTTTTTGGACTTGAAACAAGAAACCATGACGGTGATAGAATACGTGGCTAAATTCATGGAATTAGCACAATTCACCGAAGATTATGTGGCCACAGATGTGGCCAAGGTGAGAAAATTCGAGGATGGTTTAAAGTTGTCCATCCGAGGCAAGAATGTGGGTCTTCTTCTGCAAGACTTGGACTCGATGGTCATCACAGCTATGGCCATTGAGAAAGAGATTGAGGACACAAGGAGCATCCGAGAGTCGGGTGCCAAGAATAAGAAGAAGGAGGTCCAATCGTCTTCTTCTAGCGCAGGAAAGAGGCAGAGAACTTCTATTCCTTAGGGACAGGGTCGTGGTTATCAAGCCCAAGGCCAGGGTCAATCCTCCCAAGGCAGGAGAAATCAGCGGACTACATATCAGGCGGGGCAGAGGACATGTTTCCATTGCCACCAGTCGGGTCACATGAAGCGGGATTGTCCCCAGAGGCAGGGATCCCAAGGCTATGGCTTATCTCAGTCCCAGACTTCAGTGGGGCAACCACAGACACAGTACATTCCTCCCATCATGGGCCAGGGGAACCAGTACCAATTTCAGGGTGCCACTCAGGCCCCTACTACTTCACGTGCGGGGACTCCATAATCAAGCCAGATAGGCCAGGGCATGGGTCAAGGTCGAGGCCGAGGCCAAGGCTCACAGGCCGGGACTTTAGGGACCCAGGGGTGTGTCTACGCCATGGTGCCACAGACTGAGCCGGCAGATCCGTCGGTGATACAGGGTACACTCCTACTCTCTCGCTTTATGGGCTAGAGTGTTATTTAATTCTATTGTATCACATTCGTTTATTACTGTATCTTGTGTGAAAGACTTGGGCTTAGAGGTTGAAACCTTGGGAAAGCCAATCCATGTGAGTTCTCCCCTAGGAGCTAGGGTGAGGGTAGACCAGATATGTCGGGGTTGTGAGTTAGAGATCTTGAGAATTCTACTCACTGTGGACCTTAGTATCATGGACATGTCGGAGTTTGATGTGATCCTCGGGATGGATTGGTTGTCGGCACATCGGGTCATCATTGATTGTGATAGGAAGAGGGTCACTGCTTACACACCTGATGGTGTATGTTTCAAGTTTCAGGGGGAAAACATGATACTTTACCTCAAGCCGTGTATGACTCTAGATGGCACGAACAGTTAATGGGTTGGCTTACAAGCCTTATCCTAGAGGACGAGGCGAGATAGGAATTGGGTCTACCTTAGGTTGTATATGAGTATGAGGATGTTTTTCTGGATGAACTACCGAGATTACCTCCATATAGGGATGTAGACTTCAACATTGAGTTGCATCCCGGTACGTCGCCTATTTCTATAACGCCACATAGGATGGCACCAGCCGAGCTATAGGAACTCAAGGTTCAATTGCAAGAATTATTGGACAAAGGCTTCATTAGACCGAGCACTTTACCTTGGGTCGCTCCGGTGTTGTTTGCCAAGAAGAAGGATAAGTCCCTTCGGTTGTGTATAGATTATCGGTAGTTGAAACGGGTCACCATTAAGAATAAGTACCCTTTGTCGAGGATTGACAACTTGTTTGATCAACTGAGAGGAGCGCGGGTCTACTCTAAGATAGATCTCCGCACCGGTTAACATCAGTTGAGGGTTAAGGAGGCTAATATCCCTAAGACGGTGTTTCAGACGTGGTATGGACATTTTGAGTTTACAGTCATGCCTTTCGGATTGACGAATGCTCCAGCGGCATTCATGGATCTCATGCATAGGGTGTTTCAACCCTACCTTGATCAGTTCGTCATGGTCTTTGTTGACGACATCTTGATCTACTCCGAGTCTGAGGAGGAGCATGAGAGTCACTTGAGGGTTGTTCTCCAAACGTTGAGAGATCATCAGTTATACGCCAAGTTCAACAAATGTGAATTTTGGCTTACTGAGGTGAAATTTTTAGGACATGTAGTGTCGGCTTCGGGTGTATCTGTGGACCCGAAAAAGGTGGAAGCAGTTATGAACTGGGGGAGACCGAAGTTAGTCTTTGAAATATGCAGTTTCTTGGGATTGGTGGGGTACTATAGGAGGTTCATTGAGGACTTCTCTCGATTAGCTGCTTCTATGACCAAGTTGACCCAGAAAGAGATCAAGTTTGAGTGGAATGATGCTTGTGAGAAGGCATTCCAGGAGTTAAAGAGGAGGCTTACGTCAGCTCCTATTCTGATCATTCCGAAAAGGGGACAGAGATACACAGTTTATTGTGATGCCTCGAAGGACGAACTTGGATGCGTTTTGATGCAGTCCGCAAGGGTGGTAGCTTATGGTTCTACGAAGTTAAAGAATCACGAGCAGAATTATCCTACGCACGACATGGAGTTGGCGGCCATTGTCTTTGCCTTGAAGGCTTGGCGCCACTATCTGTATGGTGAACAGTTTGAGGTGTTTTCAGACCATAAAAGTCTAAAGTATATCTTCACACAGCGAGACCTCAACATGAGGCAGCACAGGTGGATGGAGTTTCTTGAGGGCTACGACTTCACCTTGCATTATCATCCCGGTAAAGCAAATGTGGTGGCTGATGCACTTAGCCGGAAGTCACGAGGAGTCTTAGCTAGTGTGGCTTCCAGGGAGTGGCAGATACTTAGATTATGGGGCAGTTCGGGCTATGATACATGGGTCAGACTCAGGGCATTTTTGGGAGTTTGGTGGCTACACCCTCCCTACTGAGTAAGGTGATTGAGTCCCAGGAGCTGGATACAGAGTTATCATCCGTCAAAGACCGCGTACAGGCAGGTTCTGGTGACTAGGGCTGGACCATTCACTCGGATGGTAGTCTTCGGTATAGGGGGAAGAATATGGTTTCGTAGTCGACGGAGCTCAGAGAGGAGATTCTTAGGGAGTTCCATTTTTCCCAATTTGTTGTACATCTAGGTGGTACAAAGATGTACCATGATCTTCGTCGCCAGTATTATTGGAGCGGGATGAAGAAAGATGTTGAAAACTTTGTTAGTCGATGTCTCACATGTCAGCAGGTTAAGACTGAGCACTAGAGACCAGCGGGATTACTCCAGCCTTTGGAGGTAGCTGAGTGGAAGTGGGAGCATGTCACGATGAATTTTGTGACTCACTTGTCACTAACATCGCGGGGACATGACGCGGCGTGGGTGATAGTGGACCAACTTACCAAGTCGGCACATTTTCTGGCTATGCGGATGACCTTCGCACTGGAGGAATTCTGCAAGTTGTACATATGAGAGATTATCCGATTACATGGGGTGCCCGTGTCCATAGTATCGGATCGGGATCCCAAGTTCACTGCTCAATTTTAGGAGAGTTTCCAGCGAGCCATGGGGACACAGTTGATGATGAGCACTGCCTTTCATCCCCAGATGGACGGTCAATCTGAAAGGACTATCCAGACATTAGAAGACATGCTACGGGCATGCATCCTAGACCTCAAGGGTAATTGGGAAGATCACTTACCCTTGGTAGAGTTCACCTACAACAACAGTTATCAGGCGAGCATATAGATGGCTCCCTATGAGGCATTATATAGGAGGTCTTGTCGATCAACGGTATGTTGGACGGAGGTGGGAGAGAGACCCTCTACAGGTCTGAATTTGATTAGAGACACCTTAGAGAATGTGAATTTGATACGAAAGCGTCTTCTTACGGCTCAGAGCCGACAGAAGAGCTATGCCGACAGACGGCGACGACCTCTAGAGTTTGAGGTGGGAGATCATGTCTTCTTGAAGGTGATGCCTAAAAGAGGAGTGGTCAGGTTTGGTAAGCCGAAAAAGTTATCACTGAGGTATATCGGGCCCTTCGAGGTACTTGAGAGGGTTGGGGTAGTTGTTTACCGGTTGGCGTTACCGTCAAATCTATCGGGTATTCAAGCGGTGTCTCATGTCTCTATACTCTAAAAGTATACTTTAGGTCTGACACATGTAGTGGATTGGGGTGAGATGATTGTTGATGCGAACGGGGAGGGACCGGTACATATCATGGATAGCCGGGAACAGGTTTTGCGAGGCAAGACTGAGAGGCTAGTGAAAGTGCTATGGCAACACCAAGGCATTGAGGAGGTGACATGAGAGCATGAGGACACTATACGTACCAACTATTCGTTCCTGTTCGAGGATGGAAGTACAAGTTTTATGATTTTATGTATAAAGTCATTGTGCCATATGCATGTAGTTAAGTGTATATGTGTGTGTGTGAATTTCGGGGACGAAATTCTTTTAAGGGGGGAAAGAATGTAAAACCCGGTAAATTTAAATTTTTTTAAACAAGGGCAAAACGGAAATTTTGTCGCTACAGTACGGGTTGAAAACCTGAAATGTTTTAGATCTCAGATAATGAAATGGACCTCACCGTTGGATTCATCTCGCGAAACCTAGTTGCCACGTCAAATTTTATCGAATTCCGAGATAATTAGAATTTTTACGTTTTACCAGGCGGTTGAGTCTCGGGTGACCCAAAAATGAGATTTTTGATAAGATTTTAAAATTTAGAAAATAAGTTAAGACAAGTTAAAATAAAAATATTTTGAACTTGAACCGGGTCGAAATTAAATCGTTTCGAGATAAAAACGGACCCGAAAACAAAAAGGTCGTGTGGCGCGTTGTGGGCCAAACATTCTAAGAGTTTAAATAGGGGAAAAAAATCAGATTTCCCCCATTTCTTCAGCCGGCCATTAACGTTGAGGGGAAGTGAGGAAAAAAGGGAGGAGCCCTCCACTTCTCTCTACGAACAATGACTCCACGGGCTTCGGATTCACTAGGGCCAAGAGGAAAAGTTGTTCTCCTCGC
Organism: Ilex paraguariensis; assembly: GCA_963454935.2. Classification (NCBI taxonomy): domain Eukaryota; kingdom Viridiplantae; phylum Streptophyta; class Magnoliopsida; order Aquifoliales; family Aquifoliaceae; genus Ilex; species Ilex paraguariensis. The sequence goes on from CAUOFW020002039.1 coordinate 15,062, forward strand.
CCAAGGGCTACGTGACCACACCAAAAACAACGGGTTTCACCGAAGGTTGAAAAATGAGATTTTGGGGAAGTGAGGATTCAAGATTGGTTTGGATTCTTGGAGCTTCCTAACATCGTTTTACGCTTCAAGAGGTAGGAGTTCTCCTATTTTGGTTCATTTCTCACTTGTGGTGTTATATAAAATGTGTGGGTTAAAGGGGAATATGTATTTCACTCATTTATGCATATAACATGGGTGAAATGGGTATGAAAATGAGTATATAATGGGTTGGAATATAATTTCCTAGCTTGAAATTGTGATATGGAAATTACTCGTTTGGTAATTCCATGGAAAAAGGGATTATATAAGCATGTTATATGTTTTATATTATGCTTTGTGAATGAGGTGGAAATTCTTGTGTGATAACATGAATTGTTGCCTTGAAGATATTTGCCAAAATGCTTATGTGTGGATTAAGTAGTTATAACATGATGATGTGTAACATGCTTAGTAAATGTGTTGAAAAGAAATGTTAATATGTACTCATTGATATATTGACATTGTAATGATTCGTGAGATTTATATGCTTACGATATGAATTGCCATGGAATAAGTAGATGTATGGTTAACTTGCTCATTTGGCATCCATTGCATCTTGGGCATATTATAACATCGCATTCATGGGCTTAGGCATGAATGTGGATACAAGTGGTGCATAGTTTCATCAAACACCACGTAGGTGGATGATGGGTGGGATCGGAAAAGTTGGATTGAATATCCGACTAAGTCGCACGGTTACATGAAAAAGACTTGGGTCGGGATAGCAAGTAAGGCTAGACTATCCCTCGGGTGAGAGACCCGATATTTGGATACGCACTTCCGTTGGTATAAGAGTCCATAAAGTGTGTCGGTGTACGCGGAACTGTTGGTGGAAGTCCATGAATTCCGTGTCAGTTGGGTGACCGTTGGTGTAAGTCCATAAATACCCACTCCAAGAAAGACCCAGAAATTTTAGTTAGCCATTGGGTGTGTAACACAAATGGCGGGGGCTTGGAGAGCCCGATTTTGATACTTACTGCATAGCATGGGGTGAAAGTAGATAGCCGGAGCTAGAAAAGTTCGGTGTAAATACACATTGGCATGACAAGTGTTGAGGAGCCTGGGAAAGGCTCGGGGTTAAAATGCGGGAGTGAATCTCATTTCATTCATGGCATGATATGGTAAGTTTCATGGTAAATTCCAACATGTATTACATAATTCTTGCATTGTAATGGATTTTGGTTGTATTTTGTTGCATAACACATTGCATATGCACTTAGGTGGGGAGTAGCCCTTGTAAGAAATTTTCTACTGGGCGTTGGCTTACCCTATACGGGAAAATATTTCAGGTACGGACTACACTCCGATGGATGGCACTCATTCGGGGCATCAACGATGAAAAAAAGTCAGATTGTGGCTTTTGAAAACAAGTTTTTGTAAAAACTTTTGTTTAAAACCCATTTGGCATGTAAATGTATGGAATGGGTTGTTAGACGTTGTATATATTAGATTATATGTGAAAAACATGATTTAGTATGTTTAGAATGAAAATGAGATGGTTTGAAATGAATTGGAAATGAAAAATAGGTGAAAAAAGGTAAAATTGGGCAAAGTGTACCGGTACTGCGTACCGGTACAGTCTGCCCAGAAGGAAAAGTGTACCGGTACTATTTGTCCAGAAGGCAAACCGTACCGGTACACAGTACCGATACTATCTCCTAAAATCTGAAATTTTTAAATTATTTTGTCATAATTTTGGACTTTTGTTTTCTTTGGTTCCAATGATACAAATTGAAATTAAATGAGGTATATTGAGGCTCCTTGGACCTCCATTGAATTAAATGATTAATGGAACACGGGTGATACGTGTAAGTTATGAGCCCAGTTACAGCGATGTGACAGACGTGATGTCGAGCCACGCGACTTTCACAAGTATTTCTGCGGGTTGACGGATGGTCAACGGGACCCCTGATTTTAGGGGCGTCACAAGTCATATATACCAGTGGATGATCGGACTGACAGGCACATTTTGTTGAACATGGGTGTGAAATTTAATTTGATGCCTTAAAAATAAAACAAGACTTAATTAAGCCTAAGTTTTATTTGGGCCTCTGGAATAAAATTGAACTTAATTGAATTCGAGTCTAAAAATTTCATTTGGGGCCCTTAAAGTAAAATTAGACTTTATTAAACATTAGTAAAAAAATTGTATTAGGAAATTTGAAAATAAATTAGACTTAATTGAAGCTGGATCCAAAAAATTTATTTGGGGCCCCGAACATTTTAGTTGCCTACCCTTTGGGCCGACCTTGCACTTTCCCCACTTTGCCCCTTCAAAGAGTAGATTCATATACGGAATTGTGAATTTTTTTAAATGTCAATAATTTGTCTCATTCACCCTATTTTATTAAAAATGTTGTACCTTTAATTGAGGTAAAAAGAGAGAGATTATTAGCATTAAGAAATTCCAGGTAAAATGTAAGATTTTCAATCCTTCAAGGGGTATAGAGAAATTTTTAAAATCTTTTGGGAACAATGGTCTATTAACCATATATTTTGACAGAGAATTGGACAACAGAAGTTGATTAGTGTTATTTTAAGAGTTCAAGGGTGACAAGAAAAAATTAAATTACGGGTCAATATAAAATTACCATCAAAATCCAAAGGCATTCATGATATTTAGCCTAAAAAAGTAAAAACTCTTACTTAATTTGTAAAATATCTAAACATAAGATTGTTAAAGCACAAAGGCTTTTATTATTGGCTAATAAAGGTAGTACAATTACTCATACTTTACTTTTAATTCTTCTCCCCACTAGCTTCTCCGAAGTTGTTATCCTTAACAACTCCATGCACTTGGCAAATTTCTTTCAATTTGTCATCTACAACCCCCCGCAAGTCTTGCATATCATCCATGCTAAGCTCCTTGACCAGTTTCTTATTAACCATTACTTCACTCAGAATAAATTCCAACTCACACACTCGGTCCTCCTTCTCCTGCTTCTCAATTTCTGCCTTCAGCATGGATATGGTTTTCAGAAGATTGCTTTCCAAATCTGTGACACCCCTACAACCAGGGGTCCCGTTGACCACCCGTCAACCCGCGAAAATACTCATGATTGTCACATAACCCGACATCAAGTCTATCACATCCCTGTAACCGAGATTACAACTCACACGAGGATTCGTGTTTTCCTTTTATCATTTAATCTCATCGAGGTTCAACATACCCCAATGTATCTCATTTAAGGTCCATTTGTGTCATTAGAACTAAAAAACACATAGCCCAAGAGTATGGCAATGCATTCTTAAAATTTCAGATTTTTGAAAATCCTTTCAGAAGGTTTTGTTATAGACCTTCCGTAAGGTTTGCTCACTAGAAAATTTCTACCATAAGGTTTTATGGATCTTCCGGTAGGTTTTACCTACTAGACTAATTTCTACCGGAAGGGTTTACTTACCTTCCGGAAGGTTTGCCCACTGGATGAAAGGTTGCATAAACCTTCTGGAAGATTTTGTGGACCTTCCAGTAGGTTTAACCTACTGGACAGAAAATTTGCAATAACCTTCCGGAAGGTTGTTGTGACCTTTCGGAAGGTTTTGCCCAAAATTTTATGCTTCATCAGATTTTCATTTTCAATTCATCCAAAACCTTTTCAAACTCATTCCAAACATGGATAATAACATTTTCTACATTATACACGATCCATAAAAGTTCTATTACACGCATTTGCATAATTTATACATGTTTAAACATTGTTTCAACAAAGATTACACAAAATATGCCACAAAAGCCACAAGTCGGCTTTTCTTCATTGTTGAGGCCCCGAATGCGAGTCATCTCCTGGTACGAACCCCGCACCTGAAATGTTTCCCGTATAGGGTGAGTCAACGCCCAGTAGAATATTTCTTACAGAGGCTACTCCCCAACCAAAGTGCATATGCAATGTTCATATACAACATTCACAATCATATAATTATTCCAATCAAGAATATACATGATTCATGTTGGAATCTTCCATGTCATGCCATGAATTAAATGAGATTCACTCACGCATCTCACCCCGAGCCCTCACCGGCTCTCACCACACTATGCAATGCAAGTGTAAAACCTTTATCATTGATGAAATACATCTAATGATCATTTTTGAAATACCAACTTTATGTTTATTAAACCATTTCATTCATGGATGTTTCTCACCAAATGAAAGCTTTGTATTACAAAATCATGTGTCTTTGTTGAGTATCAGATTTTGGAATCACACAGCTGGCTCTGTACGCCATCACACTTTTTCAGAATTTCACCACAAGGGAATGTATGAACCAAGTAGCCGAATTTTTCACCCGAGAGAGTGTCTAGCCCTTATTGTTATACCCAACACAATTTTTTCTCATGCAACATGCGACTCCATGGGATCTTTGATCCAACATCTCCGAGTCCACATATCAATCACCAAGAGTGGTATTGATTAAATCATGCATGCACACCCACACCCATGCCTAAGCCCATGAATGTGATGTATTTTCTCATGCAATATGCAATGTAATGAACCATTGCGTAATCAACGTCATACTCATATATAAAGAATGTCACATGAGCCATTTAACCACATATCTCCCATATGTCATGGCAATTTCAATGAACACATATAATTACCATAAATTGTCATAAATGGTAATATATCAATTAGCACATATTAACATTTCCTTCAAACACATTTTATAAGCATGTTAACAACACACTTCATATACAAGCACTATAAAACATATAGCATGCTCAAGAAATCAAGTTTTAAGGGATTGGACAAGTACTTTCCCAATACCAAACTTTGCTAGGATTTGGTCTAAGCCAATTCCATACCCATTTCCTCTAGTCCTTAACCATAGTCAAGTGACTTAGGTTATTCCGAACCCTTACCCCATTCATAATACACTCTAGGTAAGAAAATGCACCAAAGTAAGAGGAACCCTACCTCTTGGAGCTTAAGATGAAGACTAGAAGCTTCAAGACACCTCCCTAGCTCCAAAAACTCTTGACTTCACAAAATCCTCCCCTTGAATCTTCAGTGAAATCTCTCGTTCTTGGTACGTACGCATAGACCAACTTTAATTCTTGGTTGAAGCAATTCCGACCGATGGAACTCCTTGGATCGGAGAAAGAAATGTAGAAAATGAATTTCCTCCCTTTTCTCTCTTCAACGCCTAAACTCAGCAGGCCAAAGGTGAGAAAATATCTGATTTTTTAGATATTAACCCCTATTTATATTTTTTAATTGCGCCGTCCACATTGCCCCGCACGTTTATCACTTTCGGGTCCGTTTTTAAGCTGAAACGACTTTATTAAATTTCAGTTTTAGTTCAAATTTATTTTATTTGAACTTTCACTCAATTATAAGTAAATTTATAACTTCCGTTTTTGGGACGTTTAAAAGTTCATTCGTCACCCAATTGTCTCGTAAAACATGTAGAATCCGACTATCTCAAAATTCGATGAAAATTGACGTGGCAGCTCAATTCCGCGATACGAATCCAACAGTGAGGTCCGTTGCGTCATACGAGCTTTAGAAAAATACTGATTTTAAACCCGCATTATAGTGGCAAATTACCATTTTACCCTTTTTTGAAAAAAGTTCAAATTTACCCGGGTTTTACAAAATCCATGTCTCTTAGGCTGAAAAATAGAGTTCTAACTATTGCAATTTATAGTTGAATGGGATGTGATGTGGTCAACAACAATTAAAATACATTATGGTCACTCATTTATGTATTTCAAACAAATTTCTCTATATAAGTCATGAAAGATTATAAATTGGTAGGTTATTCCATGTGGACATTAGACTTGCACACTTGTCACTTGATATAAACTCTATATTCATTATTAGGATTGTCAACCAAATTGTTAGCATTATATTTGAGTTGTCTTATTTTGGTTTCGTGTCTTGTTCATGTCATATTCATGTTAACAAAAAATACTTACTACTAAAATATTTTAGTAATACTATATTAAGAAAGAAAATCAAAATAAAAAGTAAGCACATTTTCTTCTTACTATATCAATAAATGCATAATTCATATGTAATGCTAGCCCAAGCTATATATTATTTCTCTTAACTAATTGCGTTATTTTCAAATTTGTGTCTTATTCGTGGTAATGTGTAAAATTGGCCATCAAGTATCATTGAGTTCAAGGAATTATTTTGTAGTGGTTATGGAGTAAAAAATACTTTTTTCCCCTCTAGAGTGTGGACTAGCATTTAATAGAGTTTGCGTGAAAGGTTTGAATTTTTAAGTAACGTTTGGGCTAGCATTTAATAGAGTTTATGAGAGAGGTTTGACTTTTTAAGTAAGTTTGTGAGAAAGGTTTGAATTTTTAAGTAATGTTTGTTTTTTACATTTTTATTTTTATGTTTTTGTTTATCTTGTCCAAACTTGTAATTTCATATGTACTTATATAAGTGTATCATTCATCAAGATCACTTTTGCGAAAATGGAAATTAAACACTTTTCTACTTTTTGACGATTTTATTTTTTTATTTTTTGTTTAAAATATATTAACTAAAATAAGTATTATCAACAGGCACATAAGTCATCATGTAATCACACAATCACTCGCCTTTTGTAATACTTGCAATGAACATTATGCGTTGCACGTAAATATATTTAAATAATATTTTTTTGAAAAAAGTTAACTTACATTTATAATTTATCTGAACAATAATTATGAGTCAAATAATTATTTTTTATTTTAATTATTGCTAAACCTAATTATTTATCTATTGTATACCTTTTGTGTACATAATCTGTCATTTTTTTAGGTATCTTCCCAGCTTCTTTACACATTTCCTATATTGTTTATAGTGGATTTTTATTGTAAAACTAGTCATTGTCCATGTCTAAGGCACTATGTAACTGTGAGATCCCATGTGTTATAAAAATATAAATGATATTAACTTTTTAGTATTTTTAAAATGATGAGAGAAGCTTTGAATCGTTGTTAAAGGAATAGTCGTATAAATTTAAGGTACATGTGTATTGACTTTTGGATCAAATTTAATTTTTGGAGGTGTTTAAGGTTAATAAGAGTAACTAAATAAATATATTAATTTTTTTAGGTTAAAATAACATTATCATTGAATTCAGATGGTCCAAAAACCTTGGAATAGGCATTTAGATCATATAGTGGTTCGGAAGGGAAAAATAGTAATTTTAGTATTTTGGGTGTAAATTGACTTTAGTTTTGAGATAAATTATAAAAATAAATATTTTTAAGTTAAAATAACTTTAAAAATGAATCCGGAACGTTGAAAAACCTTAGGGTAGTCATAGGGATCAAATTGGAGATGTTTAGTGGTAAAACCGTAATTTCACAAAAAAATATATTTTTTTGCCCAATGGATAGTAAAATTCGGTACTGTTGAGTTTAAAACCCCAATTTCAGCCTCATTTCTCCCATTATTTCATTCCACTCTCACCCAATACCTCTTAAAACCCTATGAGAAGTTAAAAGGAAAGAGAAAAAGGAAGAAGACAATTTCTAAAGCTTGGGTTTTGCTTGGGAATCCTAGGAACTTGGCTTGGAATTTTTGATTCTTAGGTGGGGTTTTCCTCTATCTTGCATTTACATTGTCTATCTCATTTATTTTCTTTAGCTAAAACTTACTATAATTTTGATGGCAAAATATTTGTTATAAACCTTGATTTAGTGTTGAGTATGTCATGAATTATGAATCTACATGCATAGAAATGATTTTATTGTTGTGGGTTTAAAACTCTAGTTTGATTTTAGTTATGGGTATTTGATTAAAACCATGATTTAGGGGTTTTAAAGTACTCTATTGTGATGCCCCTAAAACCGGGGGTCTTTTGTCAACTCGTTGATTACCCATGAACCCGCGGAATACCCGTGAATACCGCGTAACTCGATACCACACCATTATGCCTCATTTACCAGAATCCATAACTTAACAAAAGCCGGGCAGTTTCTCCTTTGTACGGGGAGCTCTACCCAAAACACAACCTCTGCAATCATACAACATTTATCACACCAAGTCCATTTATTCATACTCATATAACAACATGTAATTTTACATTAAACAAAGTCCATATGAATTCAATTACAATCATTTACATACATTATATGCCCAAAAACTAATTTACATCTTAGTTTTACAAAAACATAATTTAAAAGTCATATTTCGGCTTTTCTTCATCAATGAGGGCCCAAATGAGAGTCGTCCACCGGCGCATGTCCTGCACTTGAAATATTCTCCCCATAAAGGGTGAGTCACGCTCAATAGGATATCTCCTAAAGAGACTACTCCCCAACCTAGATGCATATGAAATGTTCACATGCAATTCACAAGCAACAATCATTTTATTTAAGAATATGGAACTCAAACCCAAGCCTTTACCGGCTCCCTCAACACATGCAATGTCATGCGTATGAATCTAGGAATTCCAAGCCCCGCCATTGACGTTACACATCCAACGACCTTTTTAAAATAAACCATGTGTCTTTGTTGGGTATTCGAATTTTGGAATCTTAGCGCCGATTCCGTACACCGTTACACCTTTTTGGACTTGCACCATCGAAAATGTATAAACCAGTAAACAGGTCTTGCACCCGACAGAGTATCTTGCCTTTCATGGTATACCCAATACAAGTTTTTCATTCAACCATGCAACTCAACCGGACCTAGGTCCAACCTTCCCGAGTCCACGCCTCAAACACCAAGAATGGTGTTTGATTCAAAAACATGCACACATATCCACACTCTTGTCAAATGCCCACGAATGTAAAGCTACCCGTGCATATGTAATGTAAATGTACAATTGCAATTTTCAACTATGTTCAATTTGTCATGTGCACATTATGAACAATTCAATATCCAACAACCTTTCTTTTCATGGTAAATTACATCACAAGCATATAACCACCATCGTTAACCTCAATGTCAATATATCATGTGCATATACCAACATCAATTCTCAAGCATGTTATAACATTTTCAATGCTAATAGCACATTCAATCCACATACGCATTTAACCAAACACCTTAAAGGCAATAAAATCATGTAACACATAATATGCCCAATTTCATCATATATCTCAAGAAATCACAAACAAGTAATTTCTACAAACTCAATTCATGCTAGAATTGATTTTAATTATTCTCAATACCCAAGTATGTTATAACTTTTTCAATGCCAATAACACATTCAATCAACATAGGCATTTAACCAAACACCTTCAAGTCAATAAAATCATGAAACACATAATATGCCCAATTTCATCATGTATCTCAAGAAATCACAAACAAGTAATTTCTACAAACTCAATTCATGCTAAAATTGATTTTAACTGTTCTCAATATCCAAGCATGTTATAACATTTTCAATGCTAATAACACATTCAATCCATATAAAAAATTTAACCAAATACCTTCAAGGCAATAAAATCATGTAACACATAATATGCCCAATTTCATCATATATCTCAAGAAATCAAAAACAAGTAATTTCTGCAAACCCAATTCATACTAGAATTGATTTTAACTATTCTCAATACCCAAGCATGTTATAACATTTTCAATGCTAATAGCACATTCAATCCACATACGCATTTAACCAAACACCTTAAAGGCAATAAAATCATGTAACACATAATATGCCCAATTTCATCATATATCTCAAGAAATTATAAACAAGTAATTTCTACAAACCCAACTCATGCTAGAATTGATTTTAACTATTCTCAATACCCAAGCATGTTATAACATTTTCAATGCTAATAACACATTCAATCTACATAGGCATTTAACCAAACACATTCAAGGGAATAAAATCATGTAACACATAATATGCCCAATTTCATTATATATCTCAAGAAATCACAAACAAGTAATTTCTACGAACACAATTCATGCTAAAATTAATTTTACCTATTCTCATTACCCAAGCGTGTTATAACATTTTCAATGCTAATAGCACATTCAATGCACATAGGCATTTAACCAAACACCTTCAAGGCAATAAAATAATGTAACACATAATATATCAAATTATCACAATTGTCGTGAATTTACCAAACAAGAAAATTCTACAAACCCAATTCATGCAAGATTGGTTTAACATATTTTTATACTCATTTCTCATAATCTAGCTACACTAGGAGTATATCAAACAAGAGAATTCATCTCAAGTCATGCTACTCATATTATATGGAACCCTAGGTTGAAAATAAACCTAATTAGGAAAAGAACTCTACCTCTTGAAGCGTAAAACAATGGTAGAAAACTCTCAAGACCCGAAACAAGCTCTAATCCTTGCTTCCTCTAAAATATTTTTTTTCTTCTTCAAAACTTCCAATTTTTGCTATGTAGGCATAGCCCTCGTCGTGTAGATGAACTTTGGTTCTTGGTCCGAAAAATTCTGACCAACGTAGAGCCGTAGATCGTAGAGAGAAGTTGGAGAATCCTCTTTTTCCCTCTGTTCCTCTCTAATTTCAAAAATCTGATGGGTATGAGGAGAAAATCTGATTTTCTCCCCTATTTATACCCCTTAGATGTTTGGCCCTCGTTACGTCACACGTCTTCCATTCCCAAGTCCAATTTTGTCCTGAAACAATTAAATTTTGTCTCGGTTCAAGTTCAAAATATTTTTATTGGTACTAACTTTAAATTATTTTTTTAATTTTTTAAATTTAATTTCACGTCTCGTTTTTAGGTCACACAACACCCGATCGCCATGTAAAACACAAAAAAATTCAGCTATCTTAGAATTCAACGAAAATTGACTGGGTAACTAGATTTCATGAGATGAATTCAACAGTGAGGTCCGTTTCGTCATTCGAGTTTCAAAAAAATTTAGGTTTTCAACCCGTACCGTAGTGACTAATTACCATTTTACCCCTTTTCATAAATATTCAAATTTACCTGGGTTTTAAATCTATGATCTTGTACATAATATATATGAATTATTCTCTTGGAAATGAAAATAATTTTATTGTTGTGGGTTTGAAATCCTAGTTTGATTTTAGTTACGGGTATTGGATTAAACCTATAATTTGGGGGTTTTAAAGTATATTATGATCTTGTACATAATATATATGACTTATTCTCTTGGAATTGGTTGTGTTGATTTGAAAATATAAAGTTTGAGATTTGAGTCTACTTCATGTTTGATAAAATGTCAAGGTTATAACATGTATTTTCAAAAAGATTTATGGATACATAAAATAATGATTTTTAAAAAATGTATGCTCGACACTGATAGGCAGAGGGTTAGTAGGTGGTTGGGGCCTATTGAGTGGGTTGCCAAGATGGCTACAAGTCCTAAGGAGGATTGGTTTATGATAGTACTTTTCAGTGATGGCCTATGTGGAGTCACAAGTTGTGCTCTACACATTTCCTTTGAAAAGCAAGAAGGGCGATGAGACCCTAGGGTGCAAAAACCAAAAGGTTCCTCAGGGATGGTTCATGCCTGAACCGGTGTAATTGATTATATTGTCCGTATGCGAGGCATTCATGGTATTTTCTATGCTGCATGGAATCCTACTGAACTGTGGTTGCTCATCCCTTACTAATATTTTCAGAGACTATCATGCATCTTGGGGCATAGGTGATGGAATTCTTGTGAGAGTCTAGACTATAAAGAATTTCTATTGGAGTCTTTTTGTATTTACCTTTAAAACTTATGTAGAAATATTAGCACACAAAGATTGTATTTGAAAATATTGTCTTGAGCCTATACACTTGATTATCCCATAGAGAGATTATTATTTTTGGTATTGTAATATAAAGTTATAACTTTGTGTATTAAGTTATGGTATATATTGGTATTGTATGTATCTAGATTTGGGAGGACTTCAAGAGTCTCTAATTGTCACCCCGGATTTAATTGGACTATATTTTTGATAGAGGTATGTTGTGGATGTTTAATTAGTTTAAATTTTGTTATGCTCTCACATGGATACTATTACTAACTGGTTGAAAACCCGATTTTCAAATGAAACTCTACCGAAAATTTTGGAAAAAAAATATATGTTTAGATAAAACCAAATGTTTCATTTCATTCAATTATTATTGTAAACCGGACAAGAGAATTTGGGTGTAAATATCACTTTTTATTAAATCACACTTTAATAAAAATTGGGGCGTGACAATAACGCACACAAAAAATTGAAAGCAATTACCCAGATTTCCAAAAACATTCATACCAATTTTTCTAACAACTAATTTTAAGAGAGTTTATTATCTGAGTTTTTTTTTTAAAACCTATTTTATACATTGCTTATGTAAAATTAAAATTCAACCGAGTGTTTTTTAATAGATATTCTTTCAACCAATCATTACGATAATCAATAAAATTGTATGGTTGTAACAAATATGAAAATTGAAAAGAATAATTTTTGTACTACGTACCTGGTAAAGGAAATAATTACCCCAAGTTCTAAAGCTACTAAGTATGAAAACTAGTTTATAATTAACTAAATTATTATTATTAAACACAACACATAACATTAAACAAATAATAAAATAAAAGGTTCAATTTTAAAATCAAAAATTCCAAAATCATCATGATTTACAATGTAATGTAACACAAATAATAAAATAAAAATTTCAATGATCTAGTTGGAATAAAGAAAGACACTTACTCAATGACAAATTCAAAGATCTTATACGATTCAAATTTAGCAAGAACAAAAAAGACATTGCAAGAAAACAAAACCAACAATATGTATTTTAAGTAGCAAGAAAAGGTATAACAATATTGAAGTAAATTACTAAAATGAAAAAAAAAACTGAGAATTTATAGCAAGTTCAAGACCAAAATCGAAATATGGGATCAAAAGACTGCTTGTAAACCCGAGAAAAATTAAAATCTTAATTAAATGGGTAAAATGATAAGTAGTTGTTAAAGCACGGTTCAAAAACGTAAATTTTATATAATTCAGATGACGAAACGGACTTAACTGTTGAATTCGTCTTGTGAAATCTAGTTACCCAATCAACTTTTACTAAATTTCGAGATAGTCGAATTTTTCACGTGTTACAAAGCAATTAGGTGTCACGCGATTAAAATTATTGCGATCAGATTTTATTCACAGAACCCAAAAAATAATTTAAAGTTAGTTCAAAAAAAAAATAAACTAAGCTTAACACAGGGCAAGATTTAATTGATTCCGAATAAAATTGGACATGTTAAAAATTGAACGTGTGACGCAATGTGAGCCCAACATTTAAAGCTATATAAAGTGGAAGACAAAAGTCTTCCACTTATTTTGCACTCCAACATTCAACTGAAACAGAGAGATAGAAAAGAAAGAAAGAGAAAAAGAAAAAGAAAAAGAAAGAAAGAAAAGAAAACTTCCCCCTTCCTTCTTAGATCTGCAAATATCCAACAGTTAAATCGCTTCGGGTCAAGAGTTAAAGTTGTTTTTCGCAACACAAGCTAAACAACGATATCAAAGATTACGTTTTCCTCCAAAAATATCAAAGACAATAATTTAGGATTAAGGATTGGGAAGCTAAATTCGGGCTTTTTTTTTTTTACTATCTGGGCTCACGCTACGATAGGTATTGTTTCCCCTATTTAGATGTAATTTCAACCTAAAAGATGACATATGAAATGGGTAGGCTAAAGCCTAAGGGTGTGTATCACATGTTTGCTATTGACTAGTGTAACGAGTGGGTCAAATATAAGATATAGTTAATCTTTTAATTAGTAAAATTCTATTATAATTACCTTGGTATAAGTTAATGTTAGTTGTACATTAGCATGATTTGATGTTTTAATGTCATATCAAGTTTAACAGAATTATTAGCTTGTTATGTAATTATGAGATAATATGTATGTTAAATGAACATTTAGCATATAATTAGTGTGGTGGACTTGTGTTTATTATTATAGAATTAATAAACATGTTGTCATGTTAGTTGTGTAAATTGATGTGCCCTCTAGGTGTTTATTTAAATGTCTCGGTGAATACAAGTATATTAGTTGAGTTGATTATCTTACATAACATGCTTGAGATTGTGTAAAAAATGTCATTATATTGCATTCATTATATAATTGACATTCTAAATGGTACCGAAAGCAATTGTACATTGTGTTGCATTATGCATGGTTTACACTACATTCATAGGCATTGACATAGATGGAAGTGTGTGCATAGTATAAAATCAATCACCACATAGGTGGGTCGCACGTGCACTCAGGAAATTCGCTCCAAGGTCTAGCTAAGTTGCACGGGAAATTAAATGGATAAACGTGTTAGGGTGTAGTAAGAAGGTCTAGATTCTCCCTCGGGTGCAAGACTCGGTTACTTGGTTTATATACTTTCGACGAAGCAATTCCAAAAAAATGTAATGGAGAAAACGGAGCCGCATGTGGGATGTCCTGAAAATCTATTGATAGTATGATGTCCCTTTGGTGAAATATCATAAATCATCACCCCACAAAAGCACGAGAAAATAATTTAAATTAGTCATTTAGTGTATATAACACCAATGGCGGGGACTTGGAATGTCCGGATACATACGCATAACATTGCATGAGTTGTGGGAGCCCGAGATGGGGCTCGGTGTTGGTTTTGCTTGCTTGAGTCTCATCTCATGGCATGGCGTGATTTATGGCATTTGTTCACAATACATATATTTGAATGAATTCATGAAATGATTGTTACATATGACATTTCATATGCATTTAGGTTAAGAGATATTTTCTATAGGAGTTATCATATTGAGCGTTGGCTCACCCTTTATGGGAACATTTTTTCAGGTATCGTACAAGCTTCCACCATAGGCCCTCATATGGGCCCGCTTTGATGACAGAGCCAGACTGTAGCTCTAATTTTAACGTTGTAGTCCCCTGTATATGTTTACTTTTGACCTTGTATTATTTTTATAAACAAAAATTTGTTTTATATTAAAAAGACATGTATATGACTCTTTTGGGATATTTATTCTTTTATGAATGAATGTACGTAGAGATGATGATTATGGTAGTATCCGATACTATGCAATTGAGTATAGGTGAATGAACCTGGTGTGGTCAATTTATATGATTGCACATGTTATATTTTGGGTACAACTCCTCGTACAAAGGAGACTCTACCTGAATTTTGTTAAGTTAAGAATCCCGGTAAATAGGGCATAACGGAGTGGTATCAAGTTACACGGTATCCACTGGTATTCCGCGAATTGATGGATCAACAGGTTAATCACGGACACCCAAATTTTGGGGCGTCACACTGTCTGTTACTTGTCCATAGCCATTCACACAACACTAGTTCACAAATTTTTATATTTTGCTCCATCTTTGCTTCCACCTATGTACATAGAGAGAATTAGTATTAAAAAAATAATTCAATCACACATTTTGTATGTTAAGATGATGGTTTATCAAAATAATGACTAAACACCACAATTCATAATCTGTACTCCAAATATTGTAAATATATATAAATTAAAAATCAAAAAATTGCATATAGAAGCCGAGTCAAACCTGCCCAAAAATTAAGATCAAGAAAGGAGGGGGGCCGCCCAAGAGCAACGGAGCCTCGAAAGAGAGGTCACCAAGTTAGAACAACTAAAATCTGAACTCATCTTCTTTTAATAATAAACATTAGTACTCAAGATTATGCTAGCATTATACAACCACGAAAAGGTATCAGAATCCGAGTCTCACGTCCATTCCGTCCAAGCTAGATGATTGCAAAAGAAGCTAGTAAAATATCACATACACAATAATTGAAATAGATTAGCATACCCTTTAAAACCATGTAAGTAAATAAAACTTCAGAGTTATTAAAAAATGAGGTAGTTAGTCAAACAAATTTTGTTGTCATTTCAAAAACATCGCAAATAAACAAAAGCAACGAAAAAACATATTAAGTATGCTATCAGAATCAGTCGATGGTGATTGGCAAGAGCAAGGAAAAAATGTATTGCAATTCATAATTAAAATTCAATTACAGTAGAAAGGAAGAAAGGGAGTGCTTATAATTACCAAAAGGTTTAGAGCCCAATTTAGATCAATCCAAATATTGTGTAAACCCCCACATGTTTATATTAATTTAGTAATATAATTGTTTAGTAATTCTAATATATGTGATGACATAAGAATAAACCATATAGATTATAATAGTATAAATAAATATTTGGGAGACAAATCGATTTTGAAGTTTAAGTTTCGAAGGTGTTTAAACTTGGGAAAGGTTGTTAGGTAAGTTAAAAATATTTTTAGGTCAAAATAAGATTTTCATTGAATCCGGAAGATCGAGAAACACTAGGAGAGATAATATGGGGAGTATTATAAGTTATGAAGTATTCCGGAGTTAAAGCAAATTGTAGATAGAATTTGGGTAGAAAAGAATTTGACATTGTCTTAGTATTTGGACTATAACGTTTTACCTTGATGTCTGTTGGATTTGAAATTTTTACAGTAGACACTAGACTTCTAGGGCTACAAAAGTGTATTTCACAAAAAATTTTCAAATCAACCTTTAAATAGGCCAAAACTTCATTGGAAGTTTAGCTAAAAATAGAAGTATGTTCGAACGTGAGGATCCATTCGAACGACAGTTCGTCGTAGTACTTTTGTGTCTGATAGAAATCTAATGGAAAAGACAAAGTACTGGGAGCAACTAATGTTCGAACGTGAGTTACGATTCAGAGTATCAGATTTACGCCGATCGGACTCTTTTCTCACCCTATAAATACATAAGGACGCCTCCCTTAGCCTCATTTCAACATTTCTAACCCTAGAGAGTCTTGGAGAGTAAGAAAGAATGGGAGAAACACAAGATTGAACAGAATTTTCACATTGGATCGGATCAAAACCTCAAGTTTTTTACATAACACTAAGGCAGCAAGGTAGGAGTTTCTTCCTAATCTTGTCCATTGAGGCTAGAGTTTATATATATATATGTTTTGACTCTCAACCATAGATATTTGTTATGGAATCCTTGTTTCTTGATGTTCTTGCAAATCATATCATGTTTTGAACAAAGTTATGGTTTGATAGCCATAAAATCCTTGTTTTTTATCTCAAAACCCTTGTTTTACAAGAAATATAGATTTTTTTTCTTGATATTCCATTGTTCTTGATTCAAAAAATCTAGTGTTTTAATTGGAACAATAAAATTATATCTTTTGATGATCTCTTGATTATTTTCTTGAGTTGTTATGTTGCATGTGAAATTTGGGGTTCTTGATTTACTTGTGATTTGAGAAATTGGTTGAGTATTGTACCTCTTGTATGCTTGTTTGGATGAACATGGGTGACCATTGACCGGGTATCGTAGAGTGTGTAGATGCATTTCATACTCTAAGTGGGTTTGAAGGTTCCCTACCACTCGTAGTGGGGTTAGTGTCTTGCGAGGATCAAACCACTATTCGCTCACGTGGTATCGAAGCTGAGGATTAGTATATTATTCCTAGGTTGAATCGTCACTGCCGATGCGTCGGTATATGCCCTTCCTAAAGTTGTATATTCTTGCGAGGATTGGGTGTGTGTGTGGGTTAGGATATTCTTAATGTGTGTATTCATGCAAAGTCTTACTTCCTACCTGAGATACAATTAGGGATAATGATACAAAATTGTTGGAAATGATATAAAATGTTATAAATGATTTATTTTTGAAAGTTGGTTTTCCTTCTTCATTTAATTTATTGATACTCCGTAAACTTGAGATCGGAAGAACTGTCACTGTTTTCTTTCAAAGGTTATATATGATATTTGTGAAATGAGAACGACTTGTTTCATATGTTTTAACACCTTGTTTGAGCTTGGAAGGATTTTTCCTATAGAGTTTAGTACTCACTCCCTACAAACAATATCTTTTTCAGATTATGGTTTAGAGGAAGAGCTCGGAGATGATGAGCAAGTGAATTGGAAAGCTCAGATTGATGGGAACAGGGATCCCGAGGTGGACGTTTAGAGCTATTTCCCTTATGTTCTAGATTGGGGGCGCATTTTGAGATAATGTTAAGGCTAATATTTTCTTTATTCCACTGCAAGATAATTGTTGATTTTTGGAATGCAATCGCCATAGTTTGGCATATTTATTTTGGATGATGTTTTAATTATTACAGATGATGAATGAAAATTCGTTTATTTATGAATTTTGTTAGTTGCTCTCATTATATGAACGGTTATAGATAGTAATGTCTTCCAGGGTGAATTTTGGGGCGTTACATATTGTCATTCTAAATTATAAAATGTGAAACAGAGATAATAAGTAGAATTCTAATGACACTCTTTTAAGTAACTAAAAAAAATTATAAATCCATAAATATAAAAAACTATATTGTTAAAAAGTGACAATATGAATTGTAAGACCCCGGATTAGAATTAGACAAGAATAATATCATCTTAATATTTGTCTTAGGATGAATAAAAAGATGGTAGAAACCTCAAATCGTTTGTTGATAGATTGATCATGAAGTTTGAGTTTGGGGCGAATAGATTTTCAAGTCAAACTTAGTTTCGAATGTGTTTAAGTTTGAAAAGGGTTAGTAAGTAATTTTGCAAATATTTTAGGTCAAAATAAGATTTTCATTGAATCCGAAAGATCGAGAAACCTTAGGAAATGTAATATGGGGTGTATTAGAAGTTAGGACGTATTCCGGAGTTAAAACCAATTTTGGAGAGGATTTGGATAAAAAAGAATTTGGCACTACCTTAGTATTATGGTTATAACTTTTTATTCTAATGTCCGATTGAACTAATTTTTGGACAGTAAAAACTATACTTCAAGAGCTACAAAAGTATATGTCATGAAAATTTCGTGAATCGGCTCGCCAAATTTTTCTCCTTCAAAACAACCTAGACTTTCCTTTTCTTTGCCAATTCTTCTAAGTGTAAAAACAAAGCTTCTAGCAAGCATCCACTAGTGGAGACTCTACTAACTATTTTTCCTAGCCACTAGTTAATGTAAATTAAATTTTTAAATATGTGTGAATATATGTTATATACATACATACATACATACATATATATATTTTATATCTACCCAATTCTTTATATTTCTGAACTAAAATCCAACTCATCAACTGAAGTCACATTCGTGGGTGAGATTTCAGTTGATGAGTTGAGAAGTCACATTCGAGGGTGAAATTTCCTTACGCTTGGTTTTCTCCATGGTACAAGTTTTTCATAACCAGTAGGAATAGAATGTTTTGTGCAATAATTATGTCATACAATTGTGTTTATACTTGAAAATGAATATACCTAATGTGTACATTAGAAAAGCTTTGGCCGCTTGGAATATTTGGCTAATACTACTTTCAAAAGTAGTTGAACCTTACTTTGATAATTTTTTATTGATATCTTATTGATTTAGTTTTGATCCACCAACTTGGTGCTTTTCTACTCAAATTTTATTTTTCTTTTGGTATATTTGGATTTTGATAAAATTTAGTTTGTTTAGATGTGCTTTGTTTTACATTAAATGATGAGCTTTGCTTTGTAGTAATACTTGGTGGTTTTGCTACACTTGATTTTGTGTATAAGCATTATATTTGGCGACTGTGGAAGATGGGTATGACGACATTCAATCCATGATCAAGAGCAAGGCTTTGATAAATATGGCTTGGAAGGGAATTTTGGTGGCCCAAATTTCTATGTAGTGGATTGATATTTGTTAGGCATAATACGTGTTCGATGAAATGTCTTAATGGGTGGATTGATAATTGTTGTGCGAATATTTGTTGAATTCAAATTGTTATGCTATATAAGGAGTGTGTTGGTATTAGTAAGTATAATGGTTTGTGTTTAGTTATGCAATAGTTTTTATTGGACAATGCAATGGTTTGTGTTGGGAAATGATACATACAATTAGATATATAAGATCTATAGGCAGATTGATATTTTCTTTGGTTACTTTTTTTAGAGTAAATTTTACAAATATTTTTTGAAAAAATAGCGGTGGTTATATTGATTTCAATTTCTTTAATTAAAAAAATGAAGGAAAAACTATTTCAAATTGAATTATTTAAGTTACAAATGGCTTTAAGCACAGGTTATTAGTAGACAAAATTGCTATTGAGATTCTTATTGTTTACTCAATTATTTCTTACAGAAGTTTAGGCATTTGAAGTCCCTCTCATAAATTTGTGTTATATCTATTAAAGGAGTCGACCCAAACTCAAGCATCAAACAAATCATTTTGGTAGGCAAATGTGTTGTATTATATAAACTAAGATTCTTATCATTGATAGAATTAATTTTTATGTTTAATATTGAAGGTGGAAAATATCAATTTTTTGCACAAAATCTCAAAATTGAGGGAAATTCTTGGAGGTATTTTTTATACAGCATTGCTTTCTTTTTTCTTTTTTCTTTTTTGACGCTTCTCCATAATATTGTGAGCTCTCTATGGGATTATAAGCTAGAATTTGTGATGAGTTCTTTTCATTTGAACAGGTAATTGGATTGACAGAGAAAGTGATAGAGTACTATAGAGTGGATTTGTTGTAACAAATAGCTTATTTTGTAAACCCTCACATTCTTATCTTTATATAGCAATGTGATTATTTTTGAAATGCTAATATATGTGATGAGGTATGCATGAACCATATAGATTGTAATAGTAGAAATAAATACTAGGGAAGCAAAATGATTGTGAAGTTTAAGTTTCGGAGGTGTTCAAACTTGAGAAGGGTTGTTAGGTAAGTTTTTAAATATTTTTAGGTCAAAATAAAATTTTCATTGAATCCGAAAGGTCAAGAAACCTTGGGAGGGGTGTATTAGATGTTAAGAAGTCTCTCGGAGTTTAAACACATTTTTGAAAGATTTCGGATATGAAGGAATTTGACACTATCTTAGTATTTTAATCATAACTCTTTACTCCTAACTTAGATTGATCTACTTTTTGGAGAGTAGAAACTAGACTTCAATGGCTACAAAAGTGTATTTCAAAAATATTTTCTGAATCGGCTTCTAAATAAGTCAACATTGATCTGGAAGTTGAGGGTATTCTGTCACCCGCGTCCGGACGCATTTGGCAGAAAGTTGGGCGAAAAAACACACATCCAGACAGTAAGAAAAACACGCGTTCAAACGTGCCAAGCCGGCGGCTTCACATCTCAGACCTATTTTGGGTGTTTTCTCCAATTTTCACCCTATTTCATCAATGCTAACACTAGAAAGGCATCGAGAGGAAGAAAAAAGGGAAAAAATAAGAGATTAGAGTGTTGATTCAAGTTGGAAAAGATCAAATCTTCTATATTTCTTACAAAACTACAAAAGCAAGGTAGGGGTTTCTTCATATTCTCTTTCATTGAGGCTAAGGTTTATATATATGTATGCTTTGACTCTAAATCCTATTTATATGTTAAGAAATCCTTGATTCTTGATATTCTTACAAATATTACCATGTCTTAAACAAAGCTATGGTTGGGTAGCCATGAAATCTCTTTTTCTTGTATTACAACCCTAGTTTTTAAGAGAAATGTATTTTTCTCTTGATTTTTCCATTGTTCTTGATTTCAAAACTCTAGTGCTCGGTATTGAACCATAAAATAGTCTTTTTTATGATCTCTTGCATATTTTCTTAAATTGTTCTATGAGAATAATACATGTGAAATTTAGAAATTTTAGATTTTACTTGGGATTTTAGAAATTGGTTGGGTATTGTATCTCTTGTGGATGTTTGGATGACCATGGGTGGCCATTGACTGGGTATTGTAGAATGAGTAGATGTGTTTCTTACTTCGTGCGGGTTTGAATTTTTTCTACCACTCGTAGTAGGGTTGGTGCCTTGCAAGGACCAAACCACTATTCGCTCACGTGGTATCGAGGCTAAGGGTTAATATACTATTCCTAGGTTGGATTCGTCACTGCCAATGCGTTGGTATACGCCCTTCCAAAAGTTGGATATCCTTGCGAAGATTGGGTGTGTGTGTGTGGGCCTAGATGCTCTCGATGTGTTAATTCATGCAATGTCATACATCATACCTGAGATACATTGTGGGCTATTGTTTATTATGCAAATGGTTGGTTATGGTTTATTGTGGAAATGATAACTTGTTGAAATTGTTATTTTCGGGAATTGGTTTTACTTTTTCATTTAATTAGTGCTATTGTGTAAACTTGAGATCCACTGAAATTTTCATATTTTCCTTCAAAAGTTATATATGGTATTTGAAAAATGAGGCCGACTGTTTTATATGTTTTCGAAACCTTGTTCGAGTTTGGGAGGATTTTCCTACAGAGCTTAATGCTCACCCCCTATAAATAATATTTTTTTCAGATTATGATCTAGAAGAGGAGCTCGAAGTTGATAAGTCGGTTCATTGGGAAGCTCCAATAAATGCATGCAGCGGTTCATTTAGAGCTATATTCTCTTATATTCTAGACTAGGAGATTTATTTTGAGATAATGATCATGTTAATATTTTGTTATTCCGCTGCAAGATAATAGTTGATTCTTGAAATGTAATTGTCATAGTTGGGCATATTCTTTTGGATGATGTTGTATATATTGTGTATGATAAATGAAATTCTCTTTAGTTATGAAGTTCATTTAGTTATTCTCATCATGTGAATAGTTTTAGATAATAATGTAGTCCAAAGGGGATTTTGGGGCATTACAAGTTTGGTATTAGAACCTAGGAATTAGGTCTTGCATGGGAACTGTAGATTATGGATTACCGCTAGAGATGTAGGACTAGGTTGAATAAAATTGTTGACTCAAATCTTATGCAAGCCTTATATTTTAGATTAAAGTGATAGTTACGGTGTCTTGTATGTCAAGGAAACTAAATTGTGAATTGATATGCAGGATGGAGGGTGAATATGGACGTTGTCGAGGACGTGGTGGCCAAGCAAACCCACCACCACCTCTTGATGCCACCAATGGTATTTGTCAGTGCTTAAGATAGCTAACCACTCTAGTATAACACTAGAATGGAAACACCAACCACAACGGTGGGGATCATCCCTTAGCTCAGGAACCGGGCAATGGGGACGAAAATCGAAGGATGATAGTTATTCGAGAATTTTTGAGGCAACACCCACCTACTTTTCAAGGAAGCTCTCACCCCTTGTATGCGGATAAGTGGATTCGTCGGGTGAGGAAAATGTGTGATGGCATGGGAGTTACCAAGGATTTGCAGGTTGGCTTGGCTACATACCTGTTAAAGGGGGAGGCCGACCATTGGTGGGACTCGGTGAAAAGAAGGAGGAACACTGATGCGCTTAACTGGGAGGAGTTTGATCAAATCTTCCAAGACAAGTACTTTCCTAAATTGATCAGGGACAAGATGAGTGTAGATTTTCTTGCTCTACGACAGGGTAACATGACGGTGATAGAGTATGAGAGGAAGTTTGATAAACTATCCCACTATGTCACAGAGTTCATATCTGTTGAGACTAGGAAGACCAAACGATTTGAGCAGGGCTTAAGGCCTGCTTTTAGGGAGAAACTTGTGGCTCACAAGATCTAGGATTATGGGGATATTGTTGACAGAACTGCATTGGAGGAGAGAGACACGGAGGACAACCAACGGCGATAGAACTTCGCAATGGGAGGTCCGATCTAGACGGGTGCTAGCAACAGTGGAGTACAAAGGGTGGCACCATACCGTCGCCTAGAGCAATTGGTTGGACAGAAACTTCAGACAGTTCGAGGAGATGGGGTCACTCAGAATAGAGCAGGCACTGACCCGCGTCAATGCTACGCATGTGGAGGTTTCAGGCACTTCAAATATAACTATCCATCATTCTCAACAAAGACCAATCAAGCAGCATGACAAGTAAATTAAAACAAGCCACCACTACCGAAGTCACTACAGCAAAGACCGTTAGCAGCTCTAGCCCCAGGCGGTGCCAATCAAGGAAAAGTGTTTGCTTTGACCTAACCGGAGGAAGACGTTTCCAATGCAGTTGTGGAATGTATCTTTCTTCTTTATAATTCTTGGACCCTAATTTTATTTGATCCCGATGTGACTCATTCATTCATACGCACTATATGTGCTCTTAATTTGGGATTAAAATTTGAGAAGTTAGAACATGCCTTGAGTATTGACATGCCTACAGGAGAACGGTTGGATACTAAAAGGGTGTGTAGAGGTTGTGTGCTTCGAATTGGGGAGCAAGAATTGATTTTTGATTTGGTTGCATTAGACATTAAGGGGTATGACATAATATTTGGGATGAACTTGTTGTCCACTTTTCGTGCGATAATGGATTATTTGTGTAAACGAATTTTATTCCGATTACCAGGTAGGGTAGTTTTTAGTTTCATTAATGATCGGAGTTCTTCCCATCCATTTCCCATTACGAGAAACTTGAAAGCTAAGGCGGGGAGCAATTTGAGTTTCTTGGCTAGCTTAATCGGAGATGATCAGGATAAATTCCATGCGCACGTGGTGTTGATAGTGTTAGATTTTTCGAACGTCTTCCCAGATGAACTACCCGGGTTACCCCCCATAGAGAGAGATTGAGTTTAAGATTGATCTCTATCTGGGAACTGAACCCATATTCATTGCTCCCTATCGAATGGCACCTTTGGAGTTAAAGGAGCTAAGGAAGCAGTTGAACCAACTATTGGCTATTGGGTTTATCAGTTTAAGCACTTCACCTTGGGGAGCCCCAGTCCTCTTTGTGAAGGAGCATGATGAAACACTTTGGTTATGCACGGACTACTGAAGGTTGAATTGAGTGACAGTGAAGAATAAATATCCATTGCCACGGATTGATGATTTATTCGATCAGTTGAGAGATTCTAAGTATTACTCCAAGATTGATCTTCGCACAGGGTACCATCAATTGCGGATCAAGAAGGAGGATATTCCTAAATTAACTTTTTATACCCGGTATACTCATTTTGAATATACAGTAATGTCGTTTGGACTAACTAATGCTCCTGCAGCCTTTATGGACTTGATGCACAGGGTATTTCAGTCGTATCTAGATCAATTTGTTATCGTGTTTATTGATGACATATTGATATATTCATAAACCTAAGGGGAACATGAACACCATCTTTCGGTTGTGCTTCAGACCTTGAGAGAGCATAAGTTATATGCTACGATGAGTAAATGTGAGTTCTGGATGGAGGTGGTGAATTTTCCTGGCCATGTTGTGTCAGAACTGGGTGTAGCTGCTAATCCCGCAAAGATTGAAGTCGTGATGAAATGGGAACCGCGGAGGAATGTGACTGAAGTATGTAGTCTCCTAGGCTTAGCAAGCTACTATCGGAGGTTTGTGGAAGGATTCTCCAAGCTAATGATGCCAATGACACGCCTTACGAAGAAGGGAGAAAAATTCTTGTTGACTCAAGTGTGTGAACTAGCCTTTCGCACCATGAAGAAAAAATTGACAACAACTCCTATCCTCATTATTCCGAGCAGTGGGGAGGGATACGATGTGTATACCGATGCTTTGTTACGAGGCTTGAGATGTGTGCTAATGCAAGGAGGCAACTCAAGATTCATGAGCAGAACTATCCCACTCACAACTTGGAGCTTGCCACTGTGGTTTTTGCGCTTAAGTTGTGGAGGTGTTACTTGTATGGAGAAAATTTTCAAGTGTTTTCTGATCATAAGAACCTCAAGTATATATTCACACAGAAATACTTAAATCTTTGGCAAAGAAGGTGCATTGAGTATTTAGAAGATTACGATTTTACACTCAACTACCATCTGGGGAAGGCTAATGTAGTCGCGGATGCACTTAGCAAAAAGTCTCGGGGTGAACTCAATGTTCTTGCCAATAATTGGAAGATGATAGATGTCCTTGGAGACTATGATCTATAGGTTAGAGAGTATGGATCCCGGTCATGCTTATTTAACCTTGTAGCTCAACCTACCCTCCAACATAGGGTGGTGGAGTTACAATGCTTTGATCCTTACTTAGAGTCGATTCGAGCTTAATTAGAAAATAGGGATGTAGTTGAAGGTTGGTCTTTGAGGAATGGAAAACTGAGATATGGGAAAAAACTATGTGTACCCTATGACTCATCCCTAAAGGAGGAGATACTTGGAGAGTGTCATCGCTCTAAGTTTGTTATTCATCCTGGTGGCAAAAAAATGTATAAAGACATGAAACGTCAATATTGGAGGAATGGAATGAAGAAGAATGTGGCAAGGTTCATAGCACGATGTACAGTGTGTCAACAGGTGAAGGTGGAGCATCAAAAGCTCGGAGGATTACTACAGTCCTTGTCTATCCCAGAATGGAAGTGGGATCACATCACCATGGATTTCGTATCTAGTTTTCCCCGGACTTCACGAGGGCATAATGTCGTATGGGTCATTATTGATAGGCTCACCAAGTCCATTCATTTCTTGAGTATGAAGACCACTGACTACTTAGAGACCTTGAGTAAGCTTTATTCCATAAGATTGTTAGATAACATGGAGTACCACTCTCTATTGTGTCAAATCGTGATTCTCGATTTGTGGCGCAATTCTGGCAAAGTCTACAACAAGTCATGGGGACAAGTTACACTTTAGCACCGCCTTTCATCCTCAAACAGATGGCCAATCCGAGAGAGTAATATTGATATTGGAGGACATGTTACGTGCTTGTGTGTTGGACTTCAAGAAAAGTTCGAGTGATCATTTGTCATTGGTAGAATTTGCATATAACAACAGTTTTCAATCTAGCATTAGCATGGCACCTTATGAGGCATTGTATAGAAGACCACATCGGTCCCCGACTTGTTGGTTGGAAGCTAGAGAGAGCAGCTTGCTTGGGCCAAAAATTGTTCGAGAGACTACGGAGAAATTCAACTCATCCGGGAGAAACTACGCACAGCACAAAGTAGACAGAAAAGCTATGCGGATAGAAGACAAAGACCATTGGAATTCCAAGAGGGGGACTATGTGTTCCTCAATGTGTCGCCCAAAAAGGGAGTGTTTAGATTTGACAAGAAGGAAAAATTAGCTCCAAGGTACATCGGACCATTTTAAGTGATCAAAGCGGTGAGCAAAGTGGCGTATCAACTTCGGTTACCAGCTCAATTGTCAGGGGTACATGATGTGTTTCATGTGTTAATGTTAAGAAAGTGACAATCGGATACGATGCATGTCGTGGATTTAAAGGATATTAAAATTCAAGATAGAACAACATATGAAGAACAATCTGTGGAGATTCTCGATACCAAGGAGAAGGTGCTTCGCAATAAAGTCATCTAACTGGTGAAAGTCTTGTGGCAACATCATAGGGTGGAAGAAGCTATTTGGGAATCAGAACTAAAGATGCGAGAGCAGTACTCTCATTTGTTCTCTACTTAAGGTAAGTTTCGAAGACGAAACTTTCTTTAAGAGGGGTGGATTGTAAACACCCACATTCTTATCTTTATATAGCAATGTGATTATTTTTGAAATGCTAATATATGTGATGAGGTATGCATGAACCATATAGATTGTAACAGTAAAAATAAATACTAGGGAAGTAAATTGATTGTGAAGTTTAAGTTTCGGAAGTGTTTAAACTTGGAAAGGTTGTTAGGTAAGTTTTTAAATATTTTTTAGGTCAAAATAAGATTTTTATTGAATCCAGAAGGTCGAGAAACCTTAGGAGGGGTGTATTAGATGTTAGGAAGTCTCCCGAAGTTTAAACACATTTTCGAAAGATTTCGGATATAAAGGAATTTGACACTACCTTAGTATTTTAATCATAACTCTTTACTCCTAACCTAGATTGATCTAATTTTTGGAGACTAGAAACTAGACTTCAAGGGCTACAAAAATATGATTCTCAAAAAATTTCTGAATCGGCTTCTAAATAGGTCAAAATTGATCTGGAAGTTGAGGATATTTTGTCACTCGAGTCCAGACGGGAATAGACACGCATCCGGATGTGTTTGGCAGAAAATTGGGCGAAGAAACACGCGTCCAGACCCGCCAACCCAGGGGCTTCACATTGCAGACCTATTTTGGGTGTGTTCTCCAATTTTCACCCCATTTCATCAATGCTAACACTAGAGAGGCTTAGAGAGGAAGAAATAAGGGGAAAAACAAGAGATTAGAGTGTTGATTCAAGTTAGGAAAGATCAAATCTTCTACATTTCTTACAAAACTACAAAAGCAAGGTATGGGCTTCTTTCTATTCTCTTCTATTGAAGCTAAGGTTTATATATACGTATGTTTTGACTCTAAATCCTATTTATATGTTAGAAAATCCTTGATTATTAATATTCTTACAAATATTACTATGTCTTAAACAAAGCTATGGTTGGGTAGCCATGAAATCTCTTTTTCTTGTATTAAAACCCTAGTTTTCAAGAGAAATGTATTTTTCTCTTGATTTTTCCATTGTTGTTGATTTCAAAACTCTAGTGCTCGGTATTGAACCACAAAACAGTATTTTTGATGATCTATTGCATATTTTCTTAAATTGTTCTATGGGAATAATACATGTGAAATTTGGGAATTTTAGATTTTACTTGGAATTTTAGAAATTGGTTGGGTATTGTATCTCTTCTGGATGTTTGGATGACCATGGATGGTCATTGACCGGGTATCGTAGAGTGGGTAGATGCGTTTCTTACTCCGTGCGGGTTTGAATTTTTCTACCACTCGTAGTGGGGTTAGTGCCTTGCGAGGACCAAACCACTATTCGCTCACGTGATATCGAGGCTGAGGGTTAGTATACTATTCCTAAGTTGGATTCGTCACTGTCAATGCGTTGGTATATGCCCTTCCTAAAGTTGGATATCCTTGCGAGGATTGGGTGTGTGTGTGTGTGTGAGTCAGGATATTCTCGATGTGTTAATTTATGCAATGTTATACACCATACCTGAGATATATTGTAGGCTATTGTTTATTGTGCAAATGGTTTGTTATGGTTTATTGTGGAAAGGAGTTTATTGTGAAAATAGTAACTTGTTGGAATTGTTATTTTCGAGAATTAGTTTTATTTTTTTATTTAATTATTGTTATTGTGTAAACTTGAGATCCACTGAAATGTCTTTATTTTCCTTCAAAAGCTATATATGGTATTTGAAAAATGAGACCGACTATTTTATATGTTTCGAAACCTTGTTCAAATTTGGTAGGATTTTTCTACAGAGCTTAGTGCTCACCCCCTACAAACAATATTTTTTTCAGATTATAGTCTAGAGGAGGAGCTCGAAGTTGATGAGCCGGTACATTGGGAAGCTCCAATAGATGGGAATGTGGATCCCTAAGTGGACGTTTAGAGTTTTATTCTCTTATGTTCTAGACTATGAGGTTTATTTTGAGATAATGTTCATGTTAATATTTTTGTTATTCCGCTGCAAGATAATAGTTGACTCTTGGGATGTAATTGTCATAGTTGGGCATATTCTTTTGGATGATATTGTATATATTGTGTAAAATGAATGAAATTATTTTTAGTTATGAAGTTCATTTAGTTGCTCTCATCATGTGAATGATTTTAGATAGTAATGTCGTCCAAGGGGGATTTGGGGCGTTACATATTTGCTATGTGATTTGAAGAAATTTCAATTATTTGCAATTCTAATATTAATATGCATAGTGTGTATTCCTTCTACCCATTGATATCTTTGCCTCTATGTAAATGGGTTACAATTGCTTTCATGTATTTATTTGATTTCTCATGTTGATGATTTTTACAGTTGTTCCATGAATCTTTATAAATGATGCCACCAATTAATTCTTTCTTTTTCTATTTTTTGATTGTATTTTTTTTTCATTACAATGTCAAAGTCTTAAAGATGTAGTTTCTCTATGTTCAATACTTGATTTTTTTGTGTCCAAAATTAATATTGGATTTTTCAGAATTGTACAATGCTTTTAGGCACGAGTTATCGCTAGTAAAATAATAATTTACACAACTCTTAAAGCTCCCCCAAATAAATTTTATCAGCCACCACCAACAAATCATTAAAGAATTAGGAACCCATTATAGAATAGATCTAACAATTTCACCACTTATAAAGTCTTAGACCATGAACTCGGTTTTCTGTCATATGGGCTGGCACGTTGTTGAGAAGAAAATCAAAAGATCAATTTTTAAAACCATCCAGAATTTAGAACTCAAGGGTCTAAATTATGTTTTTTCTTTCATTGAGCCAAAACAACAAATAGTTTGAAAGCATAAATTCAAAAAATATAAAAGACACTAGTTTACACAGTATATACAATGCCTAAAATAACATATTTTTTGTGAGAAATGTAGAGATGGGGGAAGGAGAGGAGCAGAGAGAGGAAGAGAGAGATAGAATATACATACTTTGATGGAATATGGGGACTGGTAAGGCTAGAGGTTCACTGATTGATGGTCGCTGAAGGATTTGGTGAGAGTTCATTGGTCATTAGCTAGCTATCCTCAGCTTAGGGCGTGAGATTAGAGACTTAGGGTGTGAGATTAGAGATTTAGGTCTGAGATAAAGAAGCGTGCATGGTTGATTTTGGCAGAGATGCAGAGTGATTTCGGGTGTAGGTGAAGGACAGAGAGAGAAAGAAAGAGAGCATCAGAAAGAGAGAGAGAGAGGTTATGGGAGAATAAGAGGTTGGTGGCGTCAGTGGTTGTCGCTCATGGCTGGCTGGAGAGTGCAATCTGGGAGAAGGGTGAGATGAGAGTGAAGAAGGAAGAGATCCTAGAGAGAGAGAGAGAGAGAAGACGTTGGGGGTGGTTTGCCAAAGGAATGGAAGTGATGTTTTTTTTGGGAAAAATATGTAGGCGGATAAAATATGTTGGAGGCCGTTGGATGAATGAATTTGGGACCGTAGAATGGACTTGTTGAAGTCACCCTATTTTATATTATAGATGGTTGTGTTGCTTTGAAAATGTAAATTTTAAGATTTTGAGCCTACTACTTGTTTGATAAAATATCAAGGTTATGATATGTGTTTTCAAAAGGGTTTATGAATAGAAAATAATGATTTTTGGAAAGTGTATACTCGATACTGACAAGTAGAGAGTTAGTAGATGGTTAGGGCCTATTGAGTGGGTTGCCAAGGCGGCTACTGGTTCTAAGGAGAATTGGTTTTGGTAATAGTTTTTGGTGATAGCTTATGTGGTGTCACAAGTTGTGCCCTACATATTCCTCTTGAAAAGTAAGAAGGGCGATAAGACCCTAGGGTGCAAGACTCAAAATATTTCTCAGAGATAGTTCATGTGTGAACTGATGTGATTGATTATATTATCCATATACAAGGCCTGCATGGTATTTACTAAAATAGTTTGGCTTCAAATGTATAAACCTTTGATTTGTAACTTGTATATTTCAAATGATGATGTATTGGGAGATTTTCATAAATGTTCTACTTATTACCTTATACATATACTTTATTATAGAAAGCTTTCATTACTTATTCTTATGGTTTGTAAAATATTGGTATTTAAAATTTTATAAATGCTTGAAAAAATAATTATCCTACTGGACTGTGGTTGCTCATCACTTGCTAGTACTTTCAAAGATTAGCAAGCATCTTGGGGCATAGGTGATAAAATGCTTGTCGGAGTTTGGACTAAAAGAATCTCTTTTAAAGTCTTTTTTATATTTTCCTTTAGACCTTATGTCAAAATTTTAGCTCACAAGCATTGTGTTTGGAAAGGTTTTCTTGGGACACTTGTGGTGTACATCTAATCACCCCATAGAGGGACTATTATTTTTGGTATTGTAATATAAAACTATGACTTTAGTTATTAAGTTTTGGTATCCGGATTTGGGAGGACTCCATGGGCCACCCGACTTTAGTTGGATTATATTTTGATGGATGCAAGTTGTGAATATTTAATTAGTTTGAATTATGTCATGCTTTCGCAGGGATTATCTTACAAGTTGGTTGAAAGCTTGATTTTCAAATGAAATTCTATCGAAATTTTTTAAAAATATGTTTTGATTAAACCAAATATTTCATTTCATTCAATTAACATTATAAATCGGCAACAAATTTTTGGGATAAATGTTACTTTTTATTAAATCACGCTTTAATGAAAATTAGGGCGTGACAAGAAGATACACCCCTAAATCAATACGATCTAGTTCGGTACCCAAGTTCGAAGACCAACAAGACCACCTAAATATTTACGAACTCAATGAAAACTCTCTATGGCCTCAACCTGAAATGTAAACCCTCTGCAACTCAAACATGTGTACACTTACATTTAGTTCAAAGGACCCCAGGGTTTCAAACTCATACGAACAATACAATCATTTCGAGCAATTATACGAAACCACAATCAAATCTTTAATCTGGGTCCGAATTTCAAAACAATATTCAAACACTCAATCATATATTTAAAAATATGTTAAACATTCATAAATAGTGTAAGGATGAAAAGCATCACCTGCTTTGGAATTGAGAAACCAGCGTTTTTATTCAAAACTGCCACAAATGAAATAATGTTATTTTCCAATGAAATTTCACTAACATGCTTAATTAACCTACTTAAGAGTGGATATAAAATTTATTTGATGAAAATCACCCAAAAACTGGATCAAATCGACCCTAAAGGGCAAAATAGACATTTCACTCCATATATTGATCCGATTATCGGAATGACTTGAAACTTTACCGAGACCTCTGTAAGTGTCTTAGGAGTCAAGTGAGGTCCTTCAAATCAACTTAAACCCAATTAAAATTTAAATCAAAGTTAGTTAAAAATATGAATCCTCCTCCATGGCCAGATCAGCAAGTGACCTTTTGACCACCCAAACATCATCTAAATTCATTTTAAACGGTAGAAATGAGTTCCTTATGTCATTTTAGTCTAGAACCATACTTCTTACAATTCAAAACACAAGATTAACAAGTTTTAATTTTTCAAAAACTCAAACCCTAACATTGAACTTCCTTCTCTTCAAACCTCCACCACCAATCACGGCAACCCTCAAATATACCCCAAACTTCATATCAAACCCCCCCCCCCCCCCCAAATCATTCTCAAACCTCAATTCAAACAAAAATCAACCCAAAACTCAAATTTGTATCAGTACCCATTGAAACCCAAAAACTGTAAAATGAAAATTCATGCTCAAACAATATGTAACGCCCCAAAAACCCCCTTGGGTGACATTACATTCTAAAAACCATTCACCCGCATTACGTAAATTCATCACGACGAAAGTTCATTCATCAACCATTCATATTTTAACAAAATTTGGGCAGAGTCTCCTTTGTACGGGGAGCTTTACCCAAAACACAACCTGTACAATTATATTACAATTGACCACACCGGGTCCACATATGCATAACTATTGACCACACCGGGTCTATTTATCCATCATAAAATAAACTTTCATTCATCATATGTCATATCTACAATGTCATCCCAAAAGAATAGGTCAAGTATGACAAATATATTCCCAAAAGAAGTAAATTACACTTGCAGTGAAATAACAAAATACTAGACTTTACATGATTTCAAAATAAACTCTCTAGTCTAGTACAAAAAAAATATAACTCTAGGCATCCAGTTCAGGACCCCCGTTCCCCTCTAGGGGAGCTTCCCCATACACTGGTTCATCTACTTGTAACTCCTCCTCATAGACGAAATCTGAAAAGATATTATTTGTAGGGGATGAGCACTAAGCTCTGTAGCAACATTCCTTCCATACTCATACAAGGTTTAGAAAACAAGTAAAACAGTTCGGTCTTATTTTCCAAAATATCATATGACATTTGAAGTAAAACCGTGACATTTGAAACAGATCTCAAGTTTAAACATTCGCAATAATTTAAATGAACAGTAAACTCAAGTCACAATGAGCAACCATAACCATTTCCAACAAGTTCTTGTAGAGTCCCATACCTCCACAAGCTCTTGTGGGAAATGCAATAGTAACACCATAATACAAAAAGGAACGCTTATTCCACCATCGATTATTATATTTCCTTTGGCACGAATCTCAAGTTTAAGTAACAATAGTAATAGAAAGGAGCAATTTCAACTAAGTGCTAATAAACATCCATTACCAAAATATAAATCATTTCTCACACATGATATCATATTGTCCTCTCTAATGGGAGCATCCTTACAAGGAACCTCTCACCCTCAAGATTTGGTTTCTCAAGCATCCTTACAAGGAACCTCTTGAGAAAATCACATACTGTCCTCTTTTGGTGTGAGCATCCTTACAAGGAACCTCTCACCCTCAAGATTTGGTTTCTCAAACATCCTTACAAGGAACCTCTTGAGATGGAATGAGCATCCTTACAAGGAACCTCTCATCCATGTTCATTCCAACAACCATACAAGATCACATCATCCCAACAATCATCACACATAACCAAGGATTCCATAAATCTCCAATTTACAAGCAAATTTCCAAAGATCCACAAATCCATTATGAGGCAATTTCAATAAACAATTAGGAAAATACAAGAGATCACCACCACATCATTTTCATTACTCACACAAAGCACTAAAGTTCTCAAAACCAAGCTTGAGCAAATGTAGAAAGAGAATTCCATATTTCCCCAAAAACTAGGGTTTTAAAGCTATAAAAGAAGTTTCATGGGTAATCAATCCTAACTTTGTTTAAGACATGTCATAATTGCAAGAAAACCAAGAAACAAGGAATTCCTAGCAAATACATACAAGTATGAGTCAAAACATATATATATATTAGCCTTAGCCTCAATGGACAAGCATGGAAGAAAAACCCCTACCTTGAATCAAAGTTTCAAACCACAAACCCAAGCTCTAATGACCTCCTTTCTCCCTTTCCTCCTTTCCTCTGTCTTCCCCAAGGGTGCTAAGGGGTTTGGGGGTGAGAGATGTGAGAAAAAATGGAAGGAAATGGGCTGGTTTCTGTGTTTTAAACACAGCAGTCCGCGACATCACTGTTCATGGGCTGAATTTTGAGTTTTTTTCCAAAATTACAGTTTTGCCACTAGAAATCTCCAATTTGATCCATACGACTACCCTAAGGTTTTTCGACGTTCCGGATTCATTTTTAATGTTATTTTAACCTAAAAACATTGCTTTTTATGATTTATTTCAAAACTAAAATAAATTCACACTTGGAACATTAAAATTTCTATTTTATTCCTTCGAACTACTATAGGTGATATCCTTACGATTTTAATATATATATATGGTTTATTCTTAAGTCATTACATATAGAAGAATCACTAAAAAAGTACATTAATATATTAATGTAAACATATGGGGTTTTACACCTTTAAGGTCTAATAAGAAAGCACAACCCTTTACTATCCAAGGAGCACCATAGTGCAGATTTTTGGTCAACTTCATAGAATAAACTGATTTGACTCAGGTATTTCTAGGAGGTGTAACCTATATGGTTGGAAAGATATACGAGTTAGGGTTCTAACAAAAATAACGGTGCACAATTCGGACTTTCCAATAAAGAGTTATGATGAAATTAGCGAAAGGTAGTCTGCCGGACAGATTTTTGGACAGTGTAGACACTACTTCGTAATATGGACATAACTCCTTCCTCCTAGTTCCGATTGAGATGATTCAAGGTGATATGGAATCCTAAGAGAGAGATCTACAAATTTCATGTTTTAAGTTTTGAGGTATATGGACTGCATCAAGGTCGAAATCGAGCTTGATGTTACAGCCAGTGCACTGTTCATCCCTTTTTCATTCTACCAAATTCAAACACACATCACTACACATATCCTCATTTTTACAACAATTATTTACTATATATCTATATACATATATAAAAGAAAATGCGGGGTGTTACAATCCACCCCCCTTAAAGAAAGTTTCGTCCTCGAAACTTACCTCAAGTAGCGAACAAATATGGGTACTTCTCTCGCATTTCTAGCTCCGGTTCCCATGTAGCTTCTTCCACTCCATGGTGTTGCCACAAGACTTTCACCAATTTGATGACTTTGTTGCGAAGCACTTTCTCCTTGGCGTCGAGAATCTTCACTGGTTGTTCTTCATAGGTTGCTCCATCTTGAATTTCAATATCTTCTAAGTCTACAACCGGCGTTGCATCCGATTTACACTTCCTCAACATGGACACATGGAATACGTCGTGTACTCCCGATAACTGAGCTGGTAACCGCAACTGATATGCCGCCTTGCCCACCACTTTGATCACTTCAAATGGCCCGGTATACCTTGGCGCTAACTTTCCCTTCTTGCCGAATCTAAATACTCCTTTTGGGGCGACACTTTGAGAAACACATAGTCCCCCTCTTTGAATTCTAATGGTCTTCGTCTTTGATCCGCGTAACTTTTCTGTCTACTCTGTGCTGTGCGTAGTCTCTCCCGGATGAGTTGAATTTTCTCTGTAGTCTCTCGAACAATTTCTGGCCCAAACAAACTACTCTCGCCCGCTTCTAACCAACACGTCGGGGATCTACATGGTCTTCCATACAAGGCCTCATAGGGTGCCATTCCAATACTGGTCTGATAGCTGTTGTTGTATGCAAATTCCACCAACGGTAAATGGTCACTCCAACTTCCCTTGAAGTCCAACGCGCAAGCTCGTAACATGTCTTCCACGATTTGTATCACCCTCTCGGATTGGCCATCCGTTTGGGGATGAAAGGCTGTGCTGAAATGTAACTCTGTCCCCATAGCTTGTTGTAGACTTTGCCAAAATCGCGCCACAAACCGAGAATCACGATCCGACACAATGGAGAGCGGAACTCCGTGCAACCTAACAATCTCACAGATATAGAGCTTGCTCAACGTCTCTAATGAGTCTGTGGTCTTCATACCCAAGAAATGAGCGGACTTGGTGAGTCTATCCACAATGACCCACACTGCATTATGCCTGCGCGACGTCCGTGGTAAACCCGACACGAAGTCCATGGTGATGTGATCCCACTTCCACTCTGGAATAGGCAAAGACTGTAGGACTCCTCCTGGCCTTTGATGCTCAATCTTCACCTGCTGGCACACCGCACATTTTGCCACATACTTGGCTACATCTCGCTTCATTCCCCTCCACCAGTATTGACGCTTCATGTCCCTATACATCTTTGTGCTACCGGGGTGGATAGCAAACTTGGAGCGATGACACTCCCCAAGTATCTCCTCCTTTAGGGACGAATCATCGGGAACACATAGCTTCTCCCCATATCTCAACTCTCCATTCTTCCAAGACCATCCTCCCATCGTTTCCCCATTCTCCAATCGGGCTCTAATCAAATCGAGTTCCGAATCCAGGCATTGCAACTCCATAACCCGTTGTCGAAGCGTCGGTTGAGCTACAAGGTTGAATAGATATGATTGATACTCCGGTCCATCCACCCATAGATCGTACTCCTCCAATGCATCAATCATTTTCCACCTATTTACCGCAAGAGAATTGATTTCACCCCGAGACTTCCTGCTAAGAGCGT
Source organism: Ilex paraguariensis (assembly GCA_963454935.2). Lineage (NCBI taxonomy): Eukaryota > Viridiplantae > Streptophyta > Magnoliopsida > Aquifoliales > Aquifoliaceae > Ilex > Ilex paraguariensis. The sequence goes on from CAUOFW020002039.1 coordinate 52,329, forward strand.
CGGCAACTACATTGGCCTTCCCTGGATGGTAGTTGAGTGTGAACTCATAATCTTCCAAGTACTCAATCCACCTTCTCTGCCGGAGATTCAAGTCTTTCTGTGTGAAGATATACTTGAGGCTTTTATGGTCCGAAAACACTTGAAATTTCTCCCCGTATAAATAACATCTCCACAACTTAAGAGCAAACACCACTGCAGCCAGCTCCAAGTCGTGTGTGGGATAATTCTGCTCGTGCACCTTGAGTTGCCTCGAGCCATAAGCCACTACCTTCCCTCCTTGCATTAGAACGCATCCCAATCCTCGTAGTGAAGCATCGGTGTAGACATCGTAGCCTTCCCCACTACTCGGAATAATGAGGATAGGGGCAGTCGTCAACTTCTCCTTCAAGGTGCGAAAAGCTAGTTCACACGCTTGAGTCCACAAAAATTTCTCCCCCTTCTTTGTAAGGCGAGTCATCGGCATCGCAATCTTGGAGAACCCTTCCACAAACCTACGATAATAGCCGGCTAACCCCAAGAAACTCCGTACTTCTGTCACGTTCCTCGGTGGTTCCCATTTCATCACGGCCTCAATCTTTGCTGGATCAACCGCTACTCCTTGCTCGGACACAACATGGCCAAGGAACTTCACTTCCTTCATCCAAAACTCACACTTGCTCATCTTTGCATATAACTTATGTTCTCTCAATGTTTGTAGCACAATAGAGAGATGACGAGCATGTTCCTCCTGAGTCTGTGAGTAAATCAATATGTCATCAATAAACACAATGACAAATTGATCGAGGTATGGCCGGAAGACTCTGTGCATCAAATCCATGAAGGCTGCGGGGGCATTAGTCAATCCGAATGGCATCACCGTATACTCGAAATGACCATATCGGGTACGAAAAGCAGTCTTAGGAATATCCTCCTCCTTAATTCGCAGCTGATGATACCCCGTGCGAAGATCAATCTTGGAGTAATACTTTGAACCCTCCAACTGATCAAATAAGTCATCAATTCTCGGCAACGGATACTTATTCTTCACGGTAACCCGATTCAACCTCCGGTAATCCGTGCACAACCGTAGAGTCTCATCCGTTTTCTTCACAAAGAGGACTGGGGCTCCCTAAGGTGAAGTGCTTAGACGGATAAACCCAATCGCCAACAATTGATCCAACTGCTTCCTTAGCTCCTTTAACTCCAAAGGTGCCATCCGGTAGGGAGCAATGGATATGGGTTCGGTTCCCGGATAGAGATCGATCTTGAACTCAATTTCCCTATGTGGCGGTAATCCAGGTAATTCCTCAGGAAAAACATCCGAAAACTCCGATACAATTAACACCACATCCGTATGGAGTTTATCCATGTTATCTCCCATCAAGCTAGCTAAGAAACTCAAATGACTTCCCGCTTTCGCTTTTAAGAATCTACTACCCATAGTAGGAAATGGATGGAAAGAATCTCGGTTATTCACAAAACTGAAAATTACTCCTCCCGGCAATTGAAATGTAATCCGCTTGCGGAAACAATCCAGTACCGCACGAAAAGTGGATAACAAGTTCATCCCAAAAATCACGTCATACCCCTTCATCTCTAAAGCAATTAAATCCACAATCAATTCGTGCTCCCCAATACGAAGCACACAACCCTTGCAGACTCGGCTAGTACCCAATTGTTCTCCCGTAGGCAAGTCAACAGTCAAAGCATGTTCTAACTTCTCGAAACCCAATCCCAAATTCATAGCATATGCAGTACGTATAAAAGAATGAGTAGCACCGGGATCAAATAAGATTCGGGCCCAGGAATTGTAGAGAAGAATGATACCTTCCACAACGGCATTGGCAATGTCCTCCTCCGGCTGAGTCAAAGCAAATACTCGCCCTTGGTTGGTGCCGCCAGGGGCTTGAGTTTGTATCGGTCGATGCGGTGCAGGCCTCGGTGGTGGTGGTTGGGCTGCTGGTACTTGTCTTGCGGTCTGGATAGGCCCTTGAGGTGGAAAAACTGGGCAATGCATCCGAATATGTCCCACACCTCCGCATGCAAAGCAAGATCGTGGGATAATACCAGCTCTAGTCTGAGTGTCTCCCTCTCCTCGGGCTGTCAAAAGTCGCTGTCCACCTGTTGGGTCTGGGCGACGGTATGGTGTCGGTCTCTGTGCCCCACTAGTGGTAGCACCCGTCCGAATTGGACCTCCTCTCAAGAAGCCCTGTCGTCGCTGGCTATCCTCTATGTCTCTCTCTACCAGTGCAGCTCTGTCCACCAAGTCCCCATACTCCCTAATCTTGAGAGCCACCAACTTCTCCCGGATGACCGGCCTCAGTCCCTGCTCAAATCGCTTAGCCCTGTCGGCCTCCGTAGATATAAATCCTGTAGCATAACGGGAGAGCTCGTCAAACCTCCTTTCGTACTCGGCCACCGTCGTGCTACCCTGTCGTAGAGCAAGAAAGTCAGCCTTCATTCGATCTCTGACTGATTCAGGAAAGTACTTGTCCTGAAATATTTGGTCGAACTCCTCCCAAGTGAGTGCATCAGTGTTCCTCCGTCTCTTGACCGAATCCCACCAATGGTCGGCCTCCTCCTCTAACAAATAGGTCGCCAAGCCAACCCTCAAATCTTCGGCAATTCCCATGCCGTCACATACCTTCTTCACTCTGCGTATCCACTTGTCTGCATCCAAAGGGTTAGAGCTCCCTTGGAAGGTGGGTGGATGTTGTCTCAGAAATTCTCGAAGAACCACCATCCTTCGATCTCCATTTCCAATTCCGGGTACTTCCGCTAGTGGTTGAGCTCCACCATTATGGTTGTTGTTCCCATTCTGGTTTTGTACCAAAGTGGTGAGCTCCTTCAAGCATTGATAGATGCCATTCATGGCATCGGGAGGTGGTGGTGGTGGTGGATTTGCTTGACCTCCACGACCACGCCCACGTCCACGTCCTCGTCCTCGTCCTCCATCCATCCTGCACATCAATTCACAATTTAATTTCATTGAGGTACAAGACATCCTAATTATTGCTTTAATTTAAAGCCTAAGATTTATATAAAACATAGATCATCAATTTTGTTCAACCTAATCCTGCCTTTCTAGTGGTAATCCATAACCTACAGCTCCCATGTAAGACCTAAAGCCTAAGCTCTGATACCAAATTTGTAACGCCCCAAAAACCCCCTTGGGTGACATTACATTCTAAAAACCATTCACCCCATGAGAGCATTACGTAAATTCATCACGACGAAAGTTCATTCATCAACCATTCATATTTTAACAAAATTTGGGCAGAGTCTCCTTTGTACGGGGAGCTTTACCCAAACACAACCTGTACAATTATATTACAATTGACCACACCGGGTCCACATATGCATAACTATTGACCACACCGGGTCTATTTATCCATCATAAAATAAACTTTCATTCATCATATGTCATATCCACAATGCCATCCCAAAAGAATAGGCCAAGTATGACAAATATATTCCCAAAAGAATTAAATTACACTTGCAGTGAAATAACAAAATACTAGACTTTACATGATTTCAAAATAAACTCTCTAGTCTAGTACAAAAAAATATAACTCTAGGCATCCAGTTCAGGACCCCCGTTCCCCTCTAGGGGAGCTTCCCCATGCACTGGTTCATCTACTTGTAACTCCTCCTCATAGACGAAATCTGAAAAGATATTATTTGTAGGGGATGAGCACTAAGCTCTGTAGCAACATTCCTTCCATACTCATACAAGGTTTAGAAAACAAGTAAAACAGTTCGGTCTTATTTTCCAAAATATCATATAACATTTGAAGTAAAACCGTGACATTTGAAACAGATCTCAAGTTTAAACATTCGCAATAATTTAAATGAACAGTAAACCCAAGTCACAATGAGCAACCATAACCATTTCCAACAAGTTCTTGTAGAGTCTCATACCTCCACAAGCTCTTGTGGGAAATGCAATAGTAACACCATAATACAAAAAGGAACGCTTATTCCACCATCGATTATTATATTTCCTTTGGCACGAATCTCAAGTTTAAGTAACAATAGTAATAGAAAGGAGCAATTTCAACTAAGTGCTAATAAACATCCATTACCAAAATATAAATCATTTCCCACACATGATATCATATTGTCCTCTCTAATGGGAGCATCCTTACAAGGAACCTCTCACCCTCAAGATTTGGTTTCTCAAGCATCCTTACAAGGAACCTCTTGAGAAAATCACATACTGTCCTCTTTTGGTGTGAGCATCCTTACAAGGAACCTCTCACCCTCAAGATTTGGTTTCTCAAACATCCTTACAAGGAACCTCTTGAGATGGAATGAGCATCCTTACAAGGAACCTCTCATCCATGTTCATTCCAACAACCATACAAGATCACATCATCCCAACAATCATCACACATAACCAAGGATTCCATAAATCTCCAATTTACAAGCAAATTTCCAAAGATCCACAAATCCATTATGAGGCAATTTCAATAAACAATTAGGAAAATACAAGAGATCACCACCACATCATTTTCATTACTCACACAAAGCACTAAAGTTCTCAAAACCAAGCTTGAGCAAATGTAGAAAGAGAATTCCATATTTCCCCAAAACTAGGGTTTTAAAGCTATAAAAGAAGTTTCATGGGTAATCAATCCTAACTTTGTTTTAGACATGCCATAATTGCAAGAAAACCAAGAAACAAGGAATTCCTAGCAAATACATACAAGTATGAGTCAAAACATATATATATTAGCCTTAGCCTCAATGGACAAGCATGGAAGAAAAACCCCTACCTTGAATCAAAGTTTCAAACCACAAACCCAAGCTCTAATGACCTCCTTTCTCCCTTTCCTCCTTTCCTCTATCTTCCCCAAGGGTGCTAAGGGGTTTGGGGGTGAGAGATGTGAGAAAAAATGGAAGAAATGGGCTGGTTTCTGTGTTTTAAACACAGCAGTCCGCGACATCACTGTTCATGGGCTGAATTTTGAGTTTTTTTCCAAAATTACAGTTTTGCCACTAGAAATCTCCAATTTGATCCATACGACTACCCTAAGGTTTTTCGACGTTCCGGATTCATTTTTAATGTTATTTTAACCTAAAAACATTGCTTTTTATGATTTATTTCAAAACTAAAATAAATTCACACTTGGAACATTAAAATTTCTATTTTATTCCTTCGAACTACTATAGGTGATATCCTTACGATTTTAATATATATATATGGTTTATTCTTAAGTCATTACATATAGAAGAATCACTAAACAAGTACATTAATATATTAATGTAAACATATGGGGTTTTACACCTTTAAGGTCTAATAAGAAAGCACAACCCTTTACTATCCAAGGAGCACCATAGTGCAGATTTTTGGTCAACTTCATAGAATAAAACTGATTTGACTCAGGTATTTCTAGGAGGTGTAACCTATATGGTTGGAAAGATATACGAGTTAGGGTTCTAACAAAAATAACGGTGCACAATTCGGACTTTCCAATAAAGAGTTATGATGAAATTAGCGAAAGGTAGTCTGCCGGACAGATTTGTGGACAGTGTAGACACTACTTCGTAATATGGACATAACTCCTTCCTCCTAGTTCCGATTGAGATGATTCAAGGTGATATGGAATCCTAAGAGAGAGATCTACAAATTTCATGTTTTAAGTTTTGAGAGATATGGACTGCATCAAGGTCGAAATCGAGCTTGATGTTACAGCCAGTGCACTGTTCATCCCTTTTTCATTCTACCAAATTCAAACACACATCACTACACATATCCCCATTTTTACAACAATTATTTACTATATATCTATATACATATATAAAAGAAAATGCGGGGTGTTACACAATAACTGAGATAAATTCTAACCATCATAAACAGATTCCTAGCACCCTAATTAAGCTAGAAACATACTCGTTGCTCGAATTCAAGTCATCTAAAGTTTTGATTCTTTCAAGCTCTCTCTTTCTTCTCTTTAACTTCTCTCCTCTCTTTCTCTCTTTTCCTGTCGATTTGTGGGCTCATCCAAACAACCCGCAAAGATGTTTTATCATCTCCACAAGCTTCTGTGGAGGCAAGAGTGGAAAAGCTTCTAGACTGAGCCAATCCTACAACAACTTGGAAATGAAAGCCATGCAATGGCATTTTAGTAAAAATACTCCAAATCGAAAATTTAATTTTAAATATTTTTTTTAAATAATACCCTAGAAAATTATCCATTTAATTTGTTAAATTCAATTGGACATCCAATTTGTGCATTTACCAAATCACTACACTCCACATCCCTAACTTTCGCGATACCTCACTAACTACCTCTCTGATGTTTGGCTTCCTCTCACTTTCACTGTCATGCTTCCTACCCTCTTCTAACATTCCCAATCATAATCAAAAATACCCACACACTCTGACAACCCTCTGTTCCATCTCGGCTCTCTAATACCCAAACCCCTAATCCCACCCCACCCAAAGTTTGTTAGTATCGTACGATACACGATACTTATCGTACGATACGTTACGATACAGCCCCTAACAACGATACGGATCGTAGTTATGTATCGTTTATTTGCGTTGTATCGTCCGATACACGATACGTTTTTACGATACGTATACGTATCGGTAACGAAACGCACGATACGTTGCTTTTTTTTTTTTTTTTTTTTTTTTAAAACGACGTCGTTTGAAGTGTGTTTGAATTTTTTTTTTTCAATTCCCTATAACCACTGAAACGACGTCGTTTCAGTGGTTAGGGTTACAAAAAAAAATTCAGACATTTCTCACATATATCAGCACAAATTTCAACCATCGACCGACGTCTGGTTTCTCTCAGCCATCGACCGACGTCTGTCGTTTCTCTTCAGCCATCGACGACACGTCTGTGGTGGGTGATGATCGACTTTGGGTGGTCCCTTCGACTTGTAGGTGTGATCGCTGTGGGTGGTCTTCGACTGTGTGGGTGGTCTATCGACGACGTCTGTGGTTTCTCTTCAGCCATCGACTGTGGGTGGGTGATGATCGACTGTGGGGGGTGAACGTTGTAGGTGGGATGATCGCTGTGGGTGGTCTCCGACTGTGTGGGTGGTCTCCGACTGTGTGGGTGGGTCTTCGACTGTGGGTGGTCTTCGAGTCTGGGTGGTGATCGATTGTGGTGGTCTCCAACTGTGGGTGATTGCCGGTCGTCGACTGTGGGTGATTGCTTGTCTCCGACTGTGGGGTGTTGATCGCTGCCTTCTTCCTTCTCCAGGTACTCCTTTTTCTTCTTCTTCCAGTCTCCATTGATCGTTGGTCCTGTGCAGTATGTAATGATATTAATTTATTTACAAAGCCAA
>CAUOFW020002040.1:0-59578 GCA_963454935.2 Ilex paraguariensis
TACCGACCTTTAGGCATTTTGATTGGATTCAACCAGTTCAGGGAGGCGGTGATAATTGGTGTTGCATTATGTACGATGAAACTACAACATCATTTCAGTGGTTGTTTCAGATATTTCTACGAGCAAGTCTGGGAAGAAGCCTGTTACCATTTTCATTACCAAGATCAAGCAATGGCTAAAGTTATATCTATAGTAATGCTAGAAACATATCATGGGTTATACTGTTTGGAACCTTTCTCAAATGCTTTAAAGCACTTAGGGAACATATATAAGGATGGTTCAAAATTTTCAACGCAATTTAAAGAGTGCATGTATGGATACGAGAAAGAGCATGAGTTAGTTGAATGCTTGAAAATTGTTGCTTGATGAGTATGATTTGCACGATAATAGTTAGATGAATTCAACTTGGGCACTAAGAGAGAAATGAACACATGTTTATATGAAGCGGACTTTCACAGCCGTATGAGGAGCACTCAACAAAGTGAGAGCTTGAACTCAACATTACGGAAGTACTTAAAGCCAGACCATGATATTGTTCGCTTGATAAGAGATATAAGGAAACAGAGAAGGAATATCAGCTAGGCAAAAGTTGCCTAGCATGAAGTTAAAAAGAGCTCCGATGTTGGTGCAAGTAGCTCAATGTTACACTCCCCCGATTTTGATTTATTTCAAGATGAATATGATGTATTCCAGTGTGCTATTACGAGTCCTTGTAATGTGTTCGATGGATGTCATGAATTTGTGGTGGAATTGTATGATGAAGAGAGAAAGTACATGGTGTTGATCAATGTCAATGAGCAAACCGTTTTCTGTAGCTGTTGAAAATTTGAAATGATTGGGATATTATGTGGTCATGTACTTAAAGTGCTAGACACGATGAACATTAAGCAAATTCATAACTAATACATGATACAGAGATAGAGGCGAGATGTAAGAAAGTGGTCAAGTCCTTATTCTAGTGCCTCACTAAATGAGGAGGATCCCAAGTTGATGGTAGCATTATGTTACAGACAGTTATGTCCTAGAATGGTAAATTTAGCAGCTCATTGTTCTAACCTTAAGTTTGCACACCAATTGGTGAACCGTGGTATTGATGAGTTGTTCAAATAAGTGGATTTGATGTATGCATCACTTGGTACTGAGGAGGACAATGATGGTGATGAAGGAATAGAAAATCTCTCTCTCTCTAAAGGAGTAGAAAATGTTGACCCTAACATTGTACAAGTAGCTGACTTGAAGAGGAAAGATGGTAGTTACAAGGGTTAGGGTCGATTGAAGCCTTGGAATGAGAAGCCAAAGAAGAGGAAAATTGGAACTTTCTATAGGTCTAAGGTATTACAACCCCACCATTATGGTTATGATATTTTGGATTCTTTTTTTTTTAATTGTATTTTATGTCTTTGAATGCTTGTTTTGAAGGTATCTCAATCGGATGAGCAAAATTTACATATGAATGGATTTAGCTACTCATGAGCATCAACTTATAGTCACTCAAATCCAATCTCAAGCATGTCTTCTCAAGCATCAAATTCTCAAGCATCAATTGGTTCACAAAATGCTCAAGTAAATGTTAAATCACGCTTCTTGGAGAACGTCGTTGATTATCCTAATGAGGAGAATTGATGTTGCTGCAGTGCTGGATGTTGTTGCAAAGCTGGATGGTGCTTCAAATTTTTGTTCAAGGTTGACAATTTATTTTTGATCCTTTTGAAATGTGGATGGTGGATCTTCTATTTTTTGTTTTAAAAGATCTATCATCCCTTTGGAAACACATGTGTACATGATCTCATTTTTGTTTTTTTATGTAATTGACCTCACCTATGTATGATTCATGGTGTTCAATGTGTAGTTGTTATCTTGGACAAGTAAATTTTTGTTATGTACCATGCACCAAAGCACCATGTTCAACCAACCAATGCACCAATACATCAATACATCATTTTCAACCAACCAATACACTTCATTTCATAGAAAAGAATTACAATCAATAAGACAAGCAGACAAACCCTGCTTTGTCCTTATCCAGAAATGCAAGAAAAAATAAGAATTAACAAATGACAATCTTCTTCCTTAAAGTTTTGATACCCTGCTGATCTTGTTGTTACAGCCTCCTTGCCTGAATTTTTTTTTTTAAAGAAATAGAAAATTTTATTGAATAAAACTCAAAATTACAAGAATCAAAACAAAAACTATTTTAGTGAAAAAACTGTTATAGTAAACATATTTTCTATTACGAAAAATGCAGAAAAAACTCTTTAACTTCTCCTGTACAACTACACCATTTTGTTGAACTAGTTGAAAAAGGAACTGTTAGTGAAATAGCTACTCTTCAACTTCCATCCTTCAAAATGTACTAAGGTAGCTCAACAACAACTCATATCAAAATCCCACTACTTGTAGCTAAACAGACTGCACCATACTACATAGCATCACAGCTCAACAGACTACACCAGACTGCACCATACTACATAGCATCACAGCTCAACAGACTACACCAGACTGCACCATACTACATAGCATCACAACTCAACAGACTACACCAGACTGCACCATACTGCATAGCATCACAGCTCAACAGACTACACCAGACTGTACCATACTGCATGAACACAACAACAGCTCAACAGACTGCACCAGACTGCACCATACTATATGAACACAACAGCAGCTCAACAGACTGCACTAGACTGTATGAACACAACAGCAGCTCAACAGACTGCACCAGACTGCAACACCATCCTATCTTCACAGCATCACAACTCAGAATTCTGCAAATTAATAAATTGGCTTTAATCCTTTAAGAGGACCAAAACCAATGTTAACTACAATTCTGCATCTTCTGAACTTCACAATTCAGCTCCTAGCTCATTAAACAGCCCCCAGACAAGAAGCTCCAATCTTGACAAAATTGTTAGGCAGCCTCTTAAGAATGACCGCTTGTTTGATTAGCTCTCTCAAAGCAAACAAATGAACCAAATTTAGTATAGCTAAAGACAATGGAGCATTAACTCACTTGTGCCTAGACAACAAAATCTAGACTTGACCACCAATTTCTGCCCAAACAAAATATCATATCATACTAGGTATGTCCCAATGGTTCTCCAAATTATTCTCATGAAGTGTAATATAAGACTAGACCATTCAATCTCCATAACAATCAACAGTTATATATAGGTATCCCAATTGTAAAAACCCTCTAAAAAAACACCCAATTTTTTTTTTCTTAAAGTGAATCTAATTATCTTCCTTACCTCAATTATGTGGTCAACAAGTTCAAAAAACTAACACAAAAAAAAGAAATCAATTATACCAATATGGTGCCTCTGGTAGTGAGTCTAATATACATTATTTCACTCATACCAACAAACAAACACCTACAAGTTATGTACACAAATGCACATACATATACATATGAAAATATGCACGGACAGAGAGAGAGAGAGAGAAAGATGGAACTTTCTTGAGCTCTTTATAATGGGCTCATGTTGGCAAGCTCTTTGCAAATTTTGGATTGGAGAGCCCTATTTTTCTAGAAAAATTCTTCCAACTAATTAGGATTGTCATCGTCGTTCATGGTGACGACGTTGCGGTGAGGGGTGCATACGATAACATAACACAATGAAGTGAGAAATGGAGAAGCCATGGTCGATGCCATCTTATTCGATAGAGTCATCAGATTCAGCACCCCTTCCCTCTCAGGTGGAAGAAGGTGGAAGACGACGTTGTAGCGGTCTGAAATGGGCAGAACTTGGACAACGTCGTTTTGTGTATTTGCTGTGTGCTAGAATCTTGGCCAAAATGGCGCTGTTCCATTTAACAACAAAGTTTGCTGTTAGACCTCAATAGTAGAGGAGCTCCACCCCTTTGAAGGCCTCATAAAATCACAAACTAAACAGTCACCACACAAAACTAATTGCAAAAAACAACCACACTTCTCCATTAAACAAAATCAAGTAACTTCAACAACATGGATCATTACATAGATTCATAAGTGAAATACTGCTTAGCTGTTTCACTCAATTTTCAGGCCACTTTGGAACCCATATAAAATCACAGACCAACTAGTCCACACACAACAATAATTCCCCAAAAAATAAAAAATAAATAACTTCTAAATTAAGCAAAATCAAGTAACTTCAAAACTTGGATCAATAGAAATCAAAAAATATCACTACGAGCCCACAACATCACTGAATTTTGTAATATTATTAGTAAAACCAAATCCAAACATAGCTAATGATATAATCGATATTAACTGAGTGAAATAGATCCACACACAATGAATTGAGAAAGAATTAAACTCTCTCTCTCTCTCTCTCATCTGCTACTATGTTCCATCATAGTTTATTGGTCACTATGAATCTTATTAAAGAAAGTCATGAAATTTTTTATTTGCTAAGATTATTGGATTGATTTCAATTTGTTTAATGGTAACTTAGCCGTTGAATTTTAATAAGTTTTTTTTAATGAAAGCTTGAACCCAAATGAGTGGCATCTAATCTCTATTAAAATGAGACTTGTAGTATAGTACATCATTCAGACTACTCACCATTGCATAACTTGAAATCATATATAAATTTCTATTAGGTTACATACATGGGATACAAACCATATATGAAATGTATCATTGTGAATGCGATCGACTTTGTGATCCCTCCTCATACGATGATTGGACCCCCTAATAACAACATGATGTTCTCTGCGTAAAGAATTCATGTTGAATGCAGCGTCCATATAGTTGTTAAATGTTGTGATATGATAACGAAAACAGAATCTTGTATTACTCTTGAAATTGTGCAACTGCAGGAGTGTTAATTAGCACATAGCAATGGGCCAACTGTCGTTCTATGTAACTAAGGGCAAACACTTTCTCATTTCCTAAGGGACGACTGCCTTGTCCATCAAATGTACCACTACCATCATAATTCCTCGCTCGTTGAAACGACTTGGCCTCGACATCATGCAAATATCTTAAGTAAAACGTCATACATTCTTCCACCAAATATCCTTGTTCAATGGAGTCCTCACATATGATTTAAGTGCGAAGAGGAACCTATGACCACAGATCAATGGTAAATGGAATTACATGAAATGATAGAGAGAATTTGCATTAAACTTAAGTTATATATACATCATGATTCACCTCTCTATAGGACATATCTAGCGATATTGCACCGGCTCGACAATCTTCGCCTCCTCAGCTAAATGTATTGGCAAGTGTTCCATGTTATTGAAAAATTTAGGAGGAAATACCTTTTTGCAATGGCAAAGTGTAAGCTCAATCCGAGACTAGAGGTGGTCTAGATCATCTACTTGCATGTTCAATCAATGGTCGAGCCACTATCTTAGGCAAAAAACTCCTCATAGCAATTGGCAGAAGTTATTTCAATAACATATGACTATCATTATTTTTTAGTCCAGATGTAGTGCGTTGCTTAATGTTAATTCACCAAGAAATGTTTGATGTATAGCCATTTGGAATTTTGAGTTTTTTTAGAAGTCTACAAAATGAGTCTTTCTCCCCATTGTCCATAGTGAAGCATGAAGGAGGCAAATACAATTTGTTACTTGCTTGTTATTGTGGGTGCAAAACCTTTCGAATCCCCATTGCTTGCTAGTGTCGTTAAGTATTCAGATTGTCTTTCTCCTTTTTCAGTAACATTTAAAAGAGTTCACAATAAATTATCACAAACATTCTTCTCATTATGCATCACATCAAGATTATATCGAATCAGATTGTGCTCCCAATAAGCCAAATCAATGAAAATACATTTCTTCTTCAAATTTTATTTTAGTCCAGTCTCGTCATCTTCATATCCCTCATCTAACCGCTTTTTTCATTTTTTGGAATGCCTACCCTAACCATCATTCCCAAATTTGTTATGATAATATGGGGAAAACATTTGTAACACATTTGTACCCGAAACGCCAAGTTGGATTTATTTCAACTTTAACATTGCCATACAATGACAATTTATCTTTACAAAAGTCATGATCTTGACCCAACCAATAGTGATGTCCCATGTAACAAAGCTTCTTCGCATTTTTCAAACAACGGTAATGAGTGTGCTTATAACAACAAGGACAAGCTATGTTACCCTTTCTGCCCCATCCTGACAAATTTGCTTATGCCAAAAAATCATTGATTGTCCATAATAGCATTTCTCGCATCTGAAACATCTGGTTGTTTGATGCATGAAACGTATTAACACCCACCTCCCACAATTCCATTAACTCATCCACTATAAGGTGCAAGTACACATCAATGTCATTTCCGGGAGTATGAGGATCATCAATAATCAATGTCAACATCATATAAGGTTGTTTCATGCACATCCATGGCAGCAAGTTGTATGACATTAAAATAACAGGCCATGTGCTATGAGAAATACTCATTGTACTATATGCATTGAACCCATTAGATGCTAATCCAAGTCTAACATTACGTGAATCAATAGCAAAATCATTGGTTTGGTCTGTTGCATGTCATTTCATTAATGTTGCTAATTTTGATTAAATGAACAATCTCTGAAACCTCAGTTTTAAAGGGAAGTACCTCACAACTTATTTATGGAATTTTCCCTCCAATATTTGCATCATCTCCTTGACAATCAAATTTTTTATATCTAGATTTTTGACATTTATGGCAATCATTCCTTGTAGCTGTCTCCTTCTAATACAACATGAATATTGATTAGCCATGAATATTGCATGATTATTAAATTAATAATTGACTAATTACATTAAGTGAAGAGCTAATAGCATTAAATTGATTGAGTTATGAATTTTATTTTACTTTGTAGTGTTTGTCTATTTTTACAGGTAAATTGGTTTGGTTAAAGATTTGAAAGATAAAAACAAGAAGAGATGAAAATCTCAAGCATTAAGGAGCTAAAAAAGAGTCACTGTCTTATGCATCCAGACGATGGATCAAGCATGTCTAGATAGGACTTACAATAGTTGCTCAAAAAGAAGTTGAAGACACACGTCCGGATAGAGAATCATGTGTGTCAAGACGCAACATCCAGTAGTTACCAAGGCAAATTGAAGAAAGTCGATGTCAAGTGCATCTGGATGGTCCAAAACACACATCTGGATGTGATCGATAGAGAGGCAAAGGAAATAAGGTGCATCTGGACGGCTAGAAACATGGGTTCGGATGCGATGACGACAGTTGCCCAGTAAATATAGACTTTGAGCTTAATTAGATTCTTGGTTCCTAATGCATATACAAACTCTTGTAAGTCTTGATTTGAGGTATTCTACTCTTAACCCCTCTTCTGTAGTTTTTGAATATTTATCGTATGAATTACTAAATCCTCAATTAAAGTTAGGGGAGATACTTTTAGTAAAGTATAGTATTATTTTTAATCCGATGTTTTTCAATGTATGCTTTTTTTTTCAATTTAATTAATGTCTTATAGTAAATATTTTGCTCTGTATAATTTTTCATTCGGTGTACTACGTACATCGACTAATTGAGATTTCCTATGAGTCAAATAACTAGATTTGCATGCTTGGATTAATTAATTAGGATTTTCATAAAAAAATTGATTTTTTATTTATGATAGAACTAGGGTTTATTTGTTGAAAAACTTGATTTATCGTAGACTTCGAGAATGGTGAATGCTTGTTCTTTGTAATTAGATAATTAGATTTATCCAGATAATTTATCAATTATAATTTTGCTTGTTTTCAATATTATTACCACCAAATATTCCAATTGAAATCACTCCTCAACTGGTTCTCAATTTAGTTCAAAAATTGAAACATTAATAATTACGGTGTTATACACTATTTGTTGTGCAGTAAGATTTTGTCGTTGTCAGATTTTTTTTTGGAAGACAAGGAGCGCATAGCCATACCTCAAGGTTTGCTTGATTTGAGATTTTTCACAGATCTAGTAATTTTGTTCCACTTTTATTTTTGCTACTATTTATTTTACTGTTATTTAATTTTTTGTTCCCTACTTTTGCCCGTTCTATTTTATTTCTTTACTGAGCTCTTGGCTTCATAAGCCAAGTGGAAGTTTAATTCGGGAGGAGTTAGAATTATTGTTTGGTGATTTATTTGATACTTCTACACAATCTCACACACACAAAAACATGGCTGACGATGAGAGAAGTAATCATGATTATAATGAAGTTAATAATGATCATGTTAACCATGGTAGAACTTTGCATGAGTATCTATAATCTGCATGAAACACTACAACATCATGCATCATCTTTCCTCTACAGGCCACTAATTTTAGTTTTAAACCATGGATGACTGCATTTGTCCCTAATTTCCATGCCTAAAATCTTAGAACCCTTATCTCCACATTATAGATTTTGGGAATGTATGTGTCACCTTCCAAGATCATACTATGACTGAAAACATAGTCTGGTTGAAGCTTTTTCCTTCTCACTGAATGAAAAACTAAGACTTGGTTAAACTCTTTGAGACTTAGATCTATAAGCACTTGGCAGGAGATACAAAAAAATTTCTATTTTTTTTGTCCACACACCGCACAAACTCTTTGAAAAGGAAAATTATGATTTTTTTTATAAAAAGAGAATGAAACTTTCTATCAGTATTGGGAAAATGTTAAAGACCTTGCATCTGGCCCACATAATGGTCATCAATTAATTGAAATGATGTGTAATAGAGAATTCATGGCCAAAGCATTTATTATTTTGATCATCTTGTTGAAAGTGCACAATCTTAGGATATTTCGTCCCTTGAAACATCTAAGAATAAAACTTCGAGTGCTTCATTAGGTCATGGAAAATACCACTTGAGATAGGAGGATGACATAGGAACTAGAATGGCTACCTTGAGTAGGAAAATTGAGGCCATGAAAAGTAGGAAGGTGTTGCTCCTAAATCTATTGAGATCGATGAAAAAATCTTAATCAACAGACCGTTTTCAAGCGATTGTTTGTGAGGGGTCCAAATATCTTATTTTATGACTTAATTGGATAAAATTATTGGACAAACACATAGTACAATGAACTAATAAAAGATGGTTCCTTTATTAATTCAACCGAAGGGATAGGATTATGCATGTCGAGCCTGTCGGCTATCACGAGTTTACCGTACCTCCGGCCCTTATGTTAGGTGGCCGTAATATTTTGTTACATTCTACTGCTCTTATGCTAGAAAGAAAAGGTTCCACACTAGCTCCTGTTCTGCAGCGTGGTGGCAGGACCGCTAAGGGATTGGCTCCGGGTGTAGATAGGGTTCAATCTATAGGGGTCATGCAAAGACATAAGCCCCTCCCTTCTCTTTTGGATGAATGGGGGATTTAGAAGGCAC
Organism: Ilex paraguariensis; assembly: GCA_963454935.2. Taxonomy (NCBI): domain Eukaryota; kingdom Viridiplantae; phylum Streptophyta; class Magnoliopsida; order Aquifoliales; family Aquifoliaceae; genus Ilex; species Ilex paraguariensis. The sequence goes on from CAUOFW020002040.1 coordinate 9,300, forward strand.
TTTTTGATCTACTGTAAACCCCTATATTCTTATCATTATATAGTAATGTAATTATTTTTGAAATGCTAATATATGTGATAATGTATGCATGAACTACGTGGATTGTAAAAGTAGAAATAAAAATGTTAGGCGAGGTAATAGGGTATGAATTGAAAGTTAGGAAGTAGTCCAGAGTTTAAATACATTTTAGATAAAATTTGGGCAGAAAGGATTTTAGACACTGCTTAGTATTTGGATCACAACTGTTTACTCTGATGTCCGTTCGAGCTGAAAGTTTTACAGTAGATAGTAGACGTTCGGGGCTATAACAGTGTGTTTCACAAAAATTTTTCAAACCGACCTCTAAATGGGTCAAAACATCATTGGACGTTTCAGCAGAAACTGGGATGACGTTCGAACGTGAATCGACGTTTGAACGACCGTGAGTCCCAGTACTTTGATCTCTGAAGAGCTCTGATGAAAATGCAAAAGTAATGGAAGTAACTAACATTCGATCGCCAAGTGATGTTCGAACGTGTATCAATACTTTGCACTATTGATGTTCGAACGCCAAAGTGACGTTCGAACATGACTTATGAAATCTGACTTTCAGAATCGCGCACAGGAGGCTACTTTTCACCCTATAAATACATAAGGGCGCCACCTCTAGCCTTCATACACCATTTACAACCCTAGAAAGCCTTGAGAAACAATAAATAAGGGTATAAAACACAAGATCAAGAGGGATTTGCACCTTAAAGTAGATCAAAATCTCAATTTTTTCAAGAACACTAAGGAAGAAAAAGGTAGGGGTGTTCTTTCACTCTTGTACATTGAGGCTAGGGTTATATCTATGTATGTTTTGCTTCAAGATCCTATATATATATATATATATATATATATATATATACATACATATGCTATGAAATCATTGATTCTTGATATTCTTGCAAATATTACCATGTTTTAAACAAAGCCATGTCAGATAGCCATGAAATCCTTTTTTCTTGTCATAAAATCCTAGTTTTCAAGAGGAATGGATTCTTCTCTTGATTTTTCTTTTGTTCTTAATTTAAAAACTCTAGTGTTTGGTAGTGAACAATAAAATGGTATTTTTAATGATCTCTTGCATATTTTCTTAAATTGTTCTATTGGAATCATACATGTGAAATTTGGGAATTTTTCAATTTTGCTTGTGATTTGAGGAATTAGGTTATATTGTATCTCTTATGGATGTTTGGATGACCATGGGTGGCCGTTGATCGGGTATCGTAGAGTAGTGTAGATGCATTTCTTAATCCGTGTGGGTTTGAAGGTTCTCTACCACTCGTAGTGGGGTTGGTGCCTTGCGAGGACCAAACCACTATTCGCTCACGTGTTATCGAGGCTGAGGGTTAATATATTATTCCTAGGTTGGATCGTCCCTACAAATGCGTTGGCATACGCTCTTCCTAAAAATTGGATATCCTTACAAGGATTGAGTGTGTGTGTGTGTGTGGGCCACGATATTCTCGATGTGTTTATTCATGCGATGTCATACATCATAGCTGAGATACAAGTATAGATACATATACATAATGTTGTGAAAGATAAAAGTTGTGGCTTGATTTACATTATGGGTAATGGTTCAAGTTGTGGGTTATTGATTAAAGTTGTGGAAATGGTTTACTGTTGGAATTGGTTTTACTTATTCTTTTTATATATCGAGATTGCGTAAACTTGAGATCGAATGTCACCGTTTTCTTTTAAAAGTTATATATGATATTTGTGAAATGAGACCGACTCGTTTTATATACTTTCAAAACCTTGTTCAAGTTTGGGAGGATGTTGCTACACAGCTTAGTGCTCACCCCTTACAAATACTATATATTCTCTGATGTCAGTTTAGATGAAGAGCTCGAAATTGATGAGCAGGTAGTTTGGAAAGCACAATTGGATGGAAGCGTGGATTCCGATGGGGATGTCTAGAATTGATCTCTCCATGTCCTAGACTAGGAGATGCATTTTGATACAATGGATAGATGTTATTTTATTTATTCCATTACAAGATTAAGTTTGATTTTAAGATGTAATTGTCATAGTTTGACATATTCTTTTTGGATGTAGATGTCATTGTTTGGCATATTCTTTTGGATGATGTTGTAAATATCATGAATGATGAATGAAATCTTCTTTACTTATGGATCATATTAGTTGCTCTCATGATGTGAATTATTTTAGATAGTAATGTCGTCCAAGGTGGATTTTGGGGCGTTATAGGTTTTGGTATCAGAGCCTAGGAATTAGGTCTTACATGGGAGCTGTAGGTTATGGATTACCACTAGAGATGTAGGACTAGGTCGAATGAGTTATTGATTTAAATTGTATACAAGCCTTATACTTTAGATTAAAGTGAGAGTTGAGATACCTTGTACATCAAGGAAACTAAATTGTGAATTGATGTGCAGGATGAACGATAGACATGAACGTGGACGGGGACGTGGTGGCCAAGCAAACCCACCACCACCACCACCACCTTCAGATGCCATGAATGGCATATACGAATGCCTAAGAGAGCTAACCACTCTGGTACAACACCAGAATGGAAACAACAATCACAAACGGTGGGGTTCATCCCTTAGCTTAGGAACAGGGCAACGAGGACAAAAATCAGAGGATGATAGTTCTTCGAGAATTTTTGAGGCAACACCCACCTACTTTTCAAGGAAGCTCTCACCCCTTGGATGCAGATAAGTGGATTCACTAGGTGAGGAAGATGTGTGATGGCATAGGAGTTATCGAGGATTTGCAGGTTGCCTTGGCTACATACTTGTTAGTGTGGGAGGCCGACCATTGGTGGGACTCGGTGAAGAGAATGAGGAATACTGATGCACTTACCTAGGAAGAGTTTGATTAGATCTTCCAAGACAAGTATTTTTAAGAATCGGTCAGGGACAAGATGAGTGCAGATTTTCTTGCTCTACGAGAGGGTAACATAACGGTGGCGGGTTATGAGAGGAAGTTTGATGAGCTTTCCCACTATGCCATAGAGTTCATATCTACCGAGGCCAAGAGGGTCAAACCTTTAAGCAGGGCTTGAGGCCTGCTATTAGGGAAAAGCTTATGGCTCACAAGATCCGAGACTATGGGGATCCTGTTGACAGAGCTGCACTAGTGGAAAGAGACACGAAGGACAATCAGTGACGACAGAACTTCGCGAGGAGAGTTCCAATTTGGACGAGTGATAGCAGCAATGGAGTGCAGAGGGCGTGCCATACTGTCACCTAGACCAGGTGGTTGGACAGAAACTTCAGACAGTTCGAGGAGATGGGGTTACTCAGAATATGGGGTTACTCAGAATAGGACAGACACTGACCCACGTCAATGCTTCACATGTGGAGGGTTCAGGCACTTCAAAAATAATTGCCCATCGCTTTCAACAAAGACCAATCAAGCAGCAAGACAAGTAAATGCAAACAAATCACCACTACAAAAGCCACTACAACAGAGGCCGTTAGTAGCTCTAGCCCCAGGCGATGCCAATCAGGGAAGAGTGTTTGCTTTGACCCAACTGGAGGAAGACATTTCCAATGTAGTTGTGGAAGGTATCGTTCTTCTTTATAATTCTTGGGCCCGAATTTTATTTGATCCTAGTGTGACTCATTCCTTCATACGCACTATATATGCTCTTAATTTAGGATTGAAATTTGAGAAGTTAAAACATGCCTTGAGTATTGACATGCCTACAAGAGAATAATTGGATACTAGAAGGGTGTGTAGAGGTTGTGCGCTTCGAATTGGGGAGCAAGAATTGATTGTAGATTGGTTGCATTAGACATGAAGGGGTATGATATAATATTTGGGATGAGTTTGTTATCTACCTTCCGTGCGGTAATGGATTATTTTCGTAAACGGATTTCATTTCAATTACCGAGAGGAGTAGTTTTCAGTTTCATGAATGATCGAAATTCTTCACATCCATTTCCTACTATGGGTAGTAGATTCTTGAATGCTAAGGCAGGGAGCTATTTGAGTTTCTTAGCTAGCTTGATGGGTGATGATCGTGATAAATTCCAATTGGACGTGATATTGATAATGTCAGAGTTTTCAGATGTCTTCCTAGATGAACTACCTGGGTTACCCCCACAGGAAGAGATTGAGTTTAAAATTGATCTCTATTTGGGAATCGAACCCATATCCATTGCTCCCTATCAGATGACACCTTTGGAGTTAAAGGAGCTAAGGAAGTAGTTGGATCATCTCTTGACTATTGGGTTTATCCATTTAAGCATTTCACCTTGTGGGAGCCCCGGTCCTCTTTGTGAAAAAGTATGATGAAACACTTCGGTTATGCATGAACTACCGAAGGTTGAATCGAGTGACAATGAAGAATAAATACTCATTGTCCCGAATTGATGATTTATTCGATCAGTTAAGAGGTTCTAAGTATTACTCCAAGATTGATCTTCGCATAGGGTACCATTAACTGTGGATCAAGGAGGATGATATTCCTAAGATAGCTTTTCATACCCGGTATGGTCATTTCAAATATACGATAATTCTGTTCGGACTGACTATTGCTCCTGTAGCCTTCACGGATTTGATACATAGGGTATTCTGGCCATATCTAGATCAGTTTGTCATTGTGTTTATTGATGACATGTTACTCTATTCACGGACACAAGGGGACACATGAACACCATCTTTTAGTAGTGCTTCAGACCTTGAAAGAGCATAAGTTATATGTTAAGATGAGTAAATGTGAGTTCTGGATGAAGGAAGTGAAATTCCTTGGTCATGTTGTGTCAGAACAGGGTGTAGTTGTTGACTCCACAATGATTGAAGCCGTGATGAAATGGGAACCACCAAGGAATGTGATCGAAATACGTAGTTTTCTGGGATTAGCGGGCTACTATCGGAGGTTTGTGGAAGGGTTCTTAAAGCTTGCAATGTCAATGACTCGCCTTACGAAAAAGGGGGAAAGATTCTTGTGGATTCAAGAGTATGAACTAGCATTTTGCACCTTAAAGGAAAGGTTGACAACAGCTCCTATCCTCATTATTTCGAGCAGTAGGGAAGGATACGATGTGTATACCGATGCTCTATTATGAGGCTTGGGATGTGTGCTAATGTAAGGAGGTAAGATAGTTGTTTATGGCTCGAGGCAACTCAGGATTCATGAGCAGAACTATCCCACTCGTGATTTAGATCTTGGTGTTGTGATTTTTGCTCTTAAGTTGTGGAGGTGTTACCTTTATGGAGAAAAGTTTAAAGTGTTTTTAGATCATAAGAGCCTCAAGTATATATTCACACAGAAAGACTTGAATCTTTGGCAAAGAAGATGGATTGAGTATTTAGAAGATTACGATTTTACACTCAACTACCATCCGGGGAAGGCTAATGTAGTCACAGATGCACTTAGCAGAAAGTCTTAGGGTGAAGTCAATGTTTGTGCAAGTAAATGGAAGATGATGGATGCCATTGTAGACTATGATCTATGTGTTAGAGGAGATGGATCCCAACCATGCTTGTTTAACCTTGTGGCTTAACCTACTCTCCAACGTAGGGTTGTGGAGTTGTAATGCTTGGATCCTTACTTAGAGTCGATTAGAGCTGAATTGGAAAATGGAGAAGTAGTTGAAGGTTGGTTTTTGAGGAGTGGAGAATTGAGTATGGGGAAAAGCTATGTGTACCTGATGATTCGTCCCTAAAGGAAGAGATACTTGGAGAGTGTCAGTGCTCTAAGTTTGCTATCCACCCCGGTGGCACAAAAATGTATAGAGACATGAAACATCAATATTGGTGGAAGGGAATGAAGAAGGATGTGTCAAGGTTCATAGCAAGATGTGTAGTGTGTTAGTAGGTGAAGGTGGAGTAGCAAAAGCCCAGAAGATTATTAAAGTCTTTGCCTATCCCAGAGTGGAAGTGGGATCACATCACCGTGAATTTCGTGTCTGATTTTCCACGGATGTCACGAGGTCATAATGCTGTATAGGTCATTGTAGATAGACTCACCAAGTCTACTCATTTCTTGATTATGAAGACCACCGATTCCTTAGAGACCTTGAACAAGCTTTATATCCGTGAGATTGTGATATTACATGGAGTTCCATTTTTTATTGTGTCGGATCATGATTCTCGATATGTGGCGCAATTCTGGCAAAGTCTACAACGAGCTATGGGGACAGAGTTACATTTTAGCACCACCTTTCATCCTCAAATGGATGGTCAATCTGAGAGGGTTATATAGATTTTGGAGGACATGTTACGTGCTTATGTGTTGGACTTCAAGGGAAGTAGGAGTGATCATTTGCTATTGGTAGAATTTGCATATAACAACAGTTTTCAATCTAGCATTGGCATGACACCTTATGAGGCATTGTATGGAAGACCATGTAGGTCCTTGACTTGTTGGTTGGAAGGTGGAAAAAGTAGCTTGTTTGGGCCAGAAATTGTTCGGGAGACTACGAAAAAAATTGAAATTATCTGATAGAGGCTACACACGACATAAAGTAGATAGAAAAGCTATGCGGATAGAAGACGAAGACCACTAGAATTCCAAGAGGAGGACTATGTGTTCCTCAAGGTGCCACCCAAAAAGGGAGTGTTTAGATTTGTCAAGAAGGGAAAATTAGCCCCAAGGTACATTGAACCGTTTGAAGTGATCAAAGTTGTGGGCAAAGTGGCGTATCAACTTCGGTTACCAACTCAGTTGTCAGGGGTGCATGACGTGTTCGATGTGTCAATGTTAAAAAAGTGTCAATCGAATACAACACATGTTGTGGATTTGGAGGATATAGAAATTCAAGATGGAGCAACATGAAGAACAACTGGTGGAGATTCTCGATACCAAGGAAAAGGTGCTTTGCAATAAAGTCATCCAACTAGTGAAAGTCTTGTGGCAACAACATGGCATGGAGGAAGCTACATGGGAACCAGAGCTACAAATGCGAGAGAAGTACCCTCATTTGTTCTCTACTTAAGGTAAGTTTCGAGGATAAAAATTTATTTAAAGGGGGTGGATTGTTAACTCCCATATTCTTATCGTTATATAGTAATGTAATTATTTTTGAAATGCTAATATATGTGATAATGTATGCATGAACTATGTGGATTGTAAAAGTAGAAATAAAAATGTTAGGCAAGGCAATAGGGTATGAATTGGAAGTTAGGAAGTAGTCCGGAGTTCAAACACATTTTAGATAAAATTTGGGTAGAAAGGATTTTAGACACTGCTTAGTATTTGGATCATAAATTTTTACTTTGATGTCTATTTGAGCTAAAAGTTTTACAGTAGATATGAGACTTCCGGGGCTATAATAGTGTGTTTCACAATAATTTTTCAAACTGACCTCTAAATGGGTCAAAACTTCATTGGAAATTTCAGCAGAAACTGGGATGACGTTAGAACGTGAATCGACGTTTGAACGACTGTGAGTCCTAGTACTTTGATCTCTGAAGAGCTCTGATGGAAATACAAAAGTAACGGAAGTAACTAACATTTGAACACCAAGTGATGTTCGAACGTGAATCAATAATTTGTACTATTGATGTTCGAACACCAAAGTAATGTTCGAACGTGACTTACGAAATTTGACTTTTAGAATCTCGCACAGGAGGCCATTTCTCACCCTATAAATACATAAGGGTGCCTCCTTTAGCCTCCATACACCATTTACAACCCTAGAAAGCCTTGAGAAACAATAAAGAAGGGTAGAAAACATGAGATCAAGAGGGATTTGCACCTTGAAATGGATCAAAATCTCAAGTTTTTCAAGAACACTAAGGAAGAAGAAGGTAGGGGTTTTCTTCCACTCTTGTACATTGAGGTTAGGGTTATATCTATGTATGTTTTGCTTCAAAATCCTATACATATATGCTATAAAATCATTGATTCTTGATATATTCTTGTAAATATTACCATGTTTTAAACAAAGCAATGTTAGGTAGCCATGAAATCCCTTTTTCTTGTCATAAAACCCTAGTTTTCAAGAGGAATGGATTTTTCTCTTGATTATTCTTTTGTTCTTGATTTATAAACTCTAGTGCTTGGTAGTGAACAATAAAATGGTATTTTTAATGATCTCTTGTATATTTTCTTACATTGTTCTATTGGAATAATACATGTGAAATTTAGAGATTTTTGGATTTTGTTTGTGATTTGAGGAATTGGGTTGTATTGTATCTCTTGTGGATGTGGATGACCATGGGTAGCCTTTGATCGGGTATTGTAGAGTGGTGTATGGAAGGTTCCTTATTACTCGTAGTGGGGTTGGTGCCTTGCGAAGACCAAACTACTATTCGCTCACATGTTATCGAGGCTGAGGGTCAGTATACTATTTCCATGGTTGGATTGTCCCTGCCAATGCGTTGGTATATGCCCTTCCTAAAGATTGGATATCCTTGCAAGGATTGGGTGTGTTTATGTGGGCCAGGATATTCTCGATGTATTTATTTATGCGATGTCATACATTATACCTGAGATACAAGTACATATACATATACATAATGTTGTGAAAGATAAAAGTTGTGGCTTGATTTACATTGTGGGTAATTGTACAAGTTGTGGGTTATTAGTTATATATCGAGATTTACTGTTGGAATTGGTTTTACTTCTTCATTTTATATATCGAGATTGCATAAACTTGAGATCGAATGTCATTGTTTTCTTTCAAATGTTTTATATGATATTTGTGAATTGAGACCGACTCGTTTTATATGTTTTCAAAACCTTGTTCAAGTTTGGGAGGATGTTGCTACAGAACTTAGCGCTCACCCCCTACTAATACTATTGATTCTTAGATGTCGGTTTAGATGAAGAGCTCAGAATTGATGAGCAGGTTGCTTGCAAGCACAATTGGATGGAAGCGTGAATCCTGAGGGGGATGTCTAGAGTTGATCTCTCCATGTCATAGACTAGGAGATGCATTTTCATACAATGGATAGATGTTATTTTGTTTATTCTGCTACAAGATTAAGTTTGATTTGAGATGTAATTGTCATAGTTTGACATATTCTTTTTGGATGTAAATGTCATAGTTTGACATATTCTTTTGGATGATGTTGTAAATATCATGAATGATGAATGAAATCTTCTTTACGTATGGATCATATTAGTTGCTCTCATAATATGAATGATTTTAGATAGTAATGCCGTTCAAGGTGGATTTTGGTGTGTTACAGGTTTTGGTGTCAAAGCCTAGGAATTAGGTCTTACATAAAAGCTATAGGTTGTGGATTACCACTAGAGATGTAGGACTAGGTCGAATGAGTTATTGATTTAAATTGTATACAGGCCTTATACTTTAGATTAAAGTGAGAGGTGGGATACCTTGTACATCAAGGAAACCCACCACTACCAACACCTCTAGATGCCATAAATGACATATACGAATGCCTAAGAGAGCTAACCACTCTGGTACAACACCATAATGGAAACAACAACCACAATGGTGGGGTTCATCCCTTAGTTCAGGAACCGAGCAACGGGGAAAAAAAATCGAAGGACGATAGTTCTTCGAGAATTTTTGAGGCAACACCCACCTACTTTTCAAGGAAGCTCTCACCCCTTGGATGCAGATAAGTGGATTCCCTAGGTGAGGAAGATGTGTGATGGCATGGTAGTTGTAGAGGATTTGCGGGTTGGCTTGACTACATACCTGTTAGAGGAGGAGGTCGACCATTGGTGGGACTCAGTGAAGAGAAGTAGGAACACTGATGCGCTTACTTGGGAGGAGTTTGATCAGATCTTTCAAGACAAGTACTTTCCAAAATCGGTTAGGAACAAGATGAGTGTTGATTTTCTTGCTTTACGACAGGGTAGCATGACAATAGCGGATTATGAGAGAAAGTTTGATGAGCTATCCCGCTATGCCACGAAGTTCATATCTACCGAGGCTAGGAGGGCCAAATGCTTTGAGTAGGGCTTAAGGCCTACCATCAGGAAGAAGCTTGTGGCTCACAAGATCTGAGACTATGAGGATCTTATTGATAGAGCTGCACTAGTGGAGAGAGACACGGAGGACAATCATCGATGATAGAACTTCGCGAGGGGAGGTCTGATCCGGACGAGTGCTAGTAGCAGTGGAGTGTAGAGGGCGGCACCATACTGTTGCCCTGACCAGGTGGTTGGACAGAGACTTTAGACAGTTCGAGGAGATGGCGCTACTCAGAATAGGGCAAGCACGGACCCACGTCAATGCTTCGCATGTGGAGGGCATGGGCACTTCAAAAATAACTGCCCGTCGCTTTCAACAAAGACCAATCAAGCAGTAGGACAAGTAAATGCAAACAAGCCACCCCTATAGAAGCCATTACAACAGAGACCGTTAGCAGCTCCAGCCCTAGGCAATGCCTGTCAAGGAAGAGTGTTTACTTGGATCCAACCGGAGGAAGACATTTCCAATGCAGTTGTGGAGGTATCGTTTTTCTTTATAATTCTTGGGCCCAAATTTTACTTGATTCCGGTGTGACTCATTCCTTCATACGCACTATATATGCTCTTAATTTGGGATTAAAATTTGAGAAGTTAGAACATGCCCTGAGTATTGACATGCCTACGGGAGAATAGTTGGATACTGGAAGGGTGTGTAGATGTTGTGCACTTCGAATTGGGGAGCAATAATTGATTATAGATTTGGTTGCATTAGACATGAAAAGGTATGACATAATATTTGGGATGAATTTGTTATCTACCTTCCATGCGGTAATGGATTATTTTTGTGAACGGATTTTCATTTCAATTACCGGGAGGAGTAGTTTTTAGTTTCATGAATGATCAAAATTCTTTCCATCCATTTCCTACTATGGGTAGTAGATTCTTAAAAGCTAAGGCAGGGAGCCATTTGAGTTTCTTAGCTAGCTTGATGGATGTGATAAATTTCAATTGGACGTGATATTGATAGTGTCAGAGTTTTCGGATGTCTTCCCAAATGAACTACTCGGGTTATCCCCACAGAGAGGGATTGAGTTTAAGATTGATCTCTATCCGGGAACCGAACTCATATTTATTACTTCATATCGGATGGCACCTTTGGAGTTAAAGTGGCTAAGGAAGCAGTTGGACCATCTCTTGACTATTAGGTTTATCCGTTTAAGCATTTCACCTTAGGGAGCCCCAGTCCTCTTTATAAAAAAGTATGATGAAACACTTTGGTTATACATGGACTACCGAAAGTTGAATGGGGTAACCGTGAAGAATAAATACTCATTGCCATGAATTGATGATTTATTCGATCAGCTAAAAGGTTCGAAGTATTACTCCAAGGTTGATCTTCACACAAGCTAGCATTAACTGTGGATCAAGAAGGAGGATATTCCTAAGACAGTTTTTCATACCCGGTATGGTCATTTTGAATATACTGTAATGCCGTTTGGACTGACTAATGCCCCTGTAGCCTTCATTGATTTGATGCACAGAGTATTCCAGTTGTATTTAGATTAGTTTGGTATTGTGTTTATTGATGACATATTACTCTATTCACGGACACAAGGGGAACATGAACACCATCTTTCGGTAGTGCTTTAGACCTTGACAGAGCATAAGTTATATGCTAAGATGAGTAAATATGAGTTCTGGATGAAGGAAGTGAAATTCCTTGGCCATGTTGTGTCAGAATAGGTTGTAGATGTTGACCCCACAAAGATTGAAGCCGTGATAAAATGGAAACCACCGAGGAATGTGACCGAAGTACATAGTTTTCTGGGATTAGCAGGCTACTACCGGAGGTTTGTAGAAGGGTTCTCAAAACTTGCAATGCCGATGACTTGCCTTACAAAGAAGGGAGAAAGATTCTCAGGAACTCAAGAGTGTGAACTAGCCTTTTGCACCTTGAAGGAAAGGTTGGCAATAACGCTCCTGTCCTCATTATTTCGAGTAATGGAGAAGGATACGATGTGTATACCGATGCTTTATTATGAGGTTTGGGATGTGTGCTAATGCAAGGAGGTAAAGTAGTTACTTATGGCTCGAGGTAACTCAAGATTCATGAGCAGAACTATTCCACTCATGATTTGAAGTTTGCCACTGTGAATTTTGGTCTTAAGTTGTGGAGGTGTTACCTTTACGGAGAAAAGTTCCAAGTGTTTTCAGATCATAAGAGCCTCAAGTATATATTCACATAGAAAGACCTGAATCTTTAGCAAAGGACATAGATTAAGTATTTAGAAGATTACGATTTCACACTCAACTACCATCTGGGGAAGGCTAATGTAGTCGCAGATGCACTTACCAAAAAGTCTTGGGGTGAACTCAATGTTTTTGCAAGTAAATAAAAAATGATGGATGCCTTTGGAGACTATGATCTATGTGTTAAATGAGATAGATTCCCAGCCATGCTTGTTTAATCTTGTGGCTCAACCTACCCTCCAATGTAGGGTTTGGAGTTGCAATGCTTGGATCTTTACTTAGACTCGATTCGAGCTAAATTGGAAAATGGGGAAGTAGTTGAAGGTTGGTTTTTGACAAGTAGAGAACTGAGATATGGGGAAAAGCTATGTGTACCCGATGATTCGTCCCTAAAGGAGGAGATACTTGGAGAGTGTTATCGCTTTAAGTTTGCTATGCACCTTGGTGGCACAAAAATCTATAGAGACATGAAGTGTTAATATTGGTGGAAGGGAATGAAGAGGGATATGGCAAGGTTTATAGCAAGATGTGTAGTGTGTTAGCAGGTGAAGGTGGAGCATCAAAAGCCCGAAGGATTATTACAGTCATTGCCTATCCCAGAGTGGAAGTGAGATCACATCACTATGGATTTCGTGTCTGATTTTCCACGGACGTCACAACGGCATAATGTCCATATGGGTCATTGTAGATAGATTCACCAAGTCCGCTCATTTCTTGAGTATGAAGACCACTGACTACTTAGAGACCTTGAACAAGCTTTATATCTGTGAGATTGTGAGATTACATGGAGTTCCACTCTCTATCGTGTCGAATCATGATTCTCGGTATGTGGCACAATTCTAGCAAAGTCTACAACGAGCTATGGGGACAGAGTTACACTTTAACACTGTCTTTCATCCTCAAACGGATGGCCAATTTGAGAGGGTGATGTAGATTTTGGGGGACATGTTACGTGCTTACGTGTTGGACTTCAAGGGAAGTTGGAGTGATCATTTGCCGTTGGTGGAATTTGCATATAACAATAGTTTTCAATCTAGCATTGGCATAACACCTTATGAGGCATTGTATGGAAGACCATGTAGGCCCCTGACTTGTTGGTTGGAAGCTGGAGAGAGTAGCTTGTTTGGGCTAGAAATTGTTTGAGAGATTACAGAAACAATTCAACTCATTCGAGAAAGACTACACACGACATAAAGTAGACAGAAAAGCTAAGTGGATAGAAGACGAAGATGAAGCAACATATGAAGAACCACCGGTAGAGATTCTTGATACCAAGGAGAAGGTGTTTCGCATTAAAGTCATCCAACTGGTGAAAGTTTTGTGGCAACATCATGGCGTGGAGGAAGCTACATGGGAACCGGAGCTAGAGATGCAAGAGAAGTACCCTCATTTGTTCTCTACTTAAGGTAAGTTTCGAGGATGAAACTTTCTTTAAGGGGGGTGGATTGTAAACCCCCACATTCTTATCGTTATATAATAATGTAATTATTTTTGAAATGCTAATATATGTGATAATGTATGCATGAACTACGTGGATTGTAAAAATAGAAATAAAAATGTTAGGCGAGATAATAGGGTATGAATTGGAAGTTAGGAAGTAGTTCGAAGTTCAAACACATTTTAGATAAAATTTGGGTAGAAAGGATTTTAGACACTTCTTAGTATTTGGATCATAACTGTTTACTATGATGTCCGTTTGAGCAGAACTTTTTACAATAGATAGTAGACTTCCAGGTCTACAAATGTGTATTTCGGGAATATTTTCCAAATCAACCTCTAAATGGGTCAAAACTTCACCAGAAGTTTTAGCAGAAACTGGAATGACGCTCGAACGTGAATCGATGTTCAAACGACCGTGAGGCCCAATACTTTGATCTCTATAGAGCTTTGACGGAAATGCAAAAGTACTGAGAGCAACTAACATTCGAACGACAAGTGAGGTTCGAACGTGAATCAATAAGTTGCACTATTGACGTTCGAACGCCAAAGTGACGTTTGAACGTGATTTACGAAATCTGATTTTCAGAAACGCGCACAAGAGGCCACTTCTCACCCTATAAATACATAAGGGTGCCTCCTTTAGCCTCCACCATTTACAACCCTAGAAAGCCTTGAGAAACAATAAAGAAGGGTAGAAAACACAAGATCAAGAGGGATTTGCTCCTTGAAGTAGATCAAAATCTCAAGTTTTTCAAGAACACTAAGGAAGAAGAAGGTAGGGGTTTTCTTTCACTCTTGTACATTGAGGCTAAGGTTAAATCTATGAATTTTTTGCTTCAAGATCCTATATATATATGCTATGAAATCATTGATTCTTGATATTCTTGCAAATATTACCATGTTTTAAACAAAACCATGTTAGATAGCCATGGAATCCCTTTTTCTTGTAATAGAACCCTAGTTTTCAAGAGGAATGGATTCTTCTTTTGATTATTCTTTTGTTCTTGATTTAAAAACTCTAGTGTTTGGTAGTGAACAATAAAATGATAATTTTAATGATCTTTTGTATATTTTTTAAATTATTCTATTGGAATCATACATGTGAAATTTGGGAATTTTTAGATTTTGCTTGTGATTTGAGGAATTGGGTTGTATTGTATCTCTTGTGGATGTTTGGATGACCATGGGTGGCTGCTGACTGAGTATCGTAGAGTGGTTTAGATGTGGTTTTTACTCCGTGTGAGTTTGAAGATTCCCTTCCACTCGTAGTGGGGTTGGTGCCTTGCGAGGACTAAACCACTTTTCACTCACGTGTTATCGAGGCTAAGGGTTAGTATACTATTCCTGAGTTGGATCGTTCCTACAATGTGTTGGTATACACCCTTCCTAAAAATTGGATATCCTTGCGAGGATTGAGTGTGTGTGTGTGTGGGCCAGGATATTTTGAATTTGTTTATTTATGCGATGTCATACATCATACCTGAGATACAAGTACATATACATATACATAATGTTGTGAAAGATACAAGTTGTGGCTTGATTTACATTATGGATAATGGTACAAGTTGTGGTTTATTGGTTAATGTTGTGGAAATGGTTTATTGTTAGAATTGGATTTTACTTCTTCATTTTATATATCGAGATTGCGTAAACTTGAGATCGGATGTTACTGTTTTCATTCAAAAGTTATATATGATATTTGTGAAATGAGACCAACTCATTTTATATGTTTTCAAAACCTTGTTCAAGTTTGGGAGGATGTTGCTACAGAGCTTAGTGCTCATCCCCTACAAACACTATTTATTCTCAGATGTCAGTTTAGATGAAGAGCTCGGAATTGATCAGCAAGTAGCTTGGGAAGCGCAATTGGATGGAAGCATGGATCCCGAGGGGGATGTCTAGAGTTGATCTCTCTGTGTTCTAGACTAGGAGATGCATTTTGATACAATGGATATGTGTTATTTTGTTTATTCCACTGCAAGATTAAGTTTGATTTTGAGATGTAATTGTCATAGTTTGACATATTCTTTTTGGATGTAGATGCCATGGTTTGGCATATTCTATTGGATGATGTTGTAAATATCATGAATGATGAATGAAATCTTCTTTACGTATGGATCATATTAGTTGCTCTCATAATGTGAATGATTTTAGATAGTAATGCCATCCAAGGTGGATTTTGGGGCTTTACATCTACAGTCCCTCAAAGCAAAGGGTTAGGCAGGTAATATGGGCCTTTTAACTTCCAGCTACATGCTGTGCGGTTCCTGCAAAGCAAATAAAGGGAAGCTCGAAGAGCTTTCTCTGTCAGCGGCTTATATGTTATCAATACTACAAGACAAAAGTAACTCCTTCCTTATTAAAGTGCGTGCCCCATTTAGATGGGTCACTTCACTCGCTTAAGAGATAGTTAACAAAGTTAGAGTAAATGTATAACAAGATAGGTTGATCGAGTCATTCGATCACTACCTCATATGCTCTCTCTCCTAGGCTTTTGGGGGCTATGGGGAGAGATCTATGAGTTCTTTGCCTCATTCCGTCTAGAATAGAGGAGTTAATCAATCAGGTTTAATAAATTAATACCAAACTTATTACAGATCAGCCTCACTCTTTAGGCCAGTAGCTTTGCTCAGCATCTTCTGTCGATTGTCAGCCTATTCAACTAACCTTAGAGGATTCCAGTCACCCGGCAATACTTGTTTCTTCTCGGCGATGATTACAGTCTATTTTCTAGGGTCAGACTACTCTAGAAGATCAGCCTTTTATCCCAATTGCTTCCCTTCTAATCACTTCCTTGAACTCTAGATCTTTCTCTTAGGTGTCGATCCTCTAAACTTTTTTATCATGTTGAAGGATTTTGATCTTATCTTATGAAGATTTTTCCCAAAAAAGATCAAGTTTACCTCATGTTATTTCAATCTTCTCATGAACCTGAAAGGCCATCCGATCCAAGAGAACTATCAACTGACATAGAAAAACCACATCCCGAACTTTCTCCACATCAGGTAATCTGGTAGATCAGAAATTATCCTCTTATGTGACAAGTTTTGGAATGACTTGAAAAATGGCTTCATCAGGGGGCTTGAGTGTATTCTTCATCTTCTCCACTACATGGTCTTTTATAGTCACTATCTTTGACAATGTCGGTTCTATCGATGGTTGCTGAATGATAACCTCCAGTTAGTTATTCTTCTTTTCAAATATATATGTGGCTGATCATCTACCGCCTTTCTTTAGATTCTGTGATGTGGCATCTCCCTAGTGCATTCGGATTGACATATGTCAATGCATTGAATATTCCTGAGATTTTATGTTTTATGTCCAAATAGAAGGTTAATGAGGTTCATATTGTTGCTCAGAGAAAATTTGTTGCATTTGTGAGGTCCTGGGTTATTCCACAAAGGAGTGTCCCACTATTCATACATTTAAACAAGTTTTACATGACCAAAAAAATGCTATGAAGAATGATAATCCAAGATAAAAAAAAATTATCTCAATTTGAGCTTAAAGAATGATAATGTTGCACAACAACCACCTCCTCAAGATCCCTCTAATTTTGTGACATATATCCCACCCTCAAATAAGAAGATTGAGGATGCTATTGTGTCATTGCTGCAAGTTGTGCAACGTTAAACCATATTCAATAATCAGACATCTTAGGTTTTGAATGACATTACAAGTACCTTCACTAAGTTGACCATTATCCCATGCCATCAAGAAAAAGGGTAAATTTCTGGCACAGCCACAACCTAATCTGCATGATCATTTTCATGTGGGTGATTCTACATCAATTAATGCTACACATGAGTAGGTTAAATCTATTACTACACTCCGTAGTGGAATTGTTATTGACACAACTATTCCAATGAAGGCACAAAAGCCCGAGGAATCTTCAAAACCTATGGAGAGTGATAAACTTGACCAACCTTAGTCCATTGAGCTTGTGAAATTTCCGATTCCTGGTCTCTTTCTTTAGAGATTACAAACCTCATCTAAGCTAGACTTGAAATCATAAATTTTAGAAATTTTCAAGCAAGTCAAAAATAACATCCCTCTGTTATATGCAATCATACAAATACCTTCTTATACCAATTTTGAAAATTTTATTCACTATTAAGCGTAGGATAAATGTACAAAAGAAGCCTTTTCTAATTGAGAAAGTACTTGCTATCTTTCAACAGAATACTCCACCAAAGTATAAGAATTCTGGCAGGCCCACTATTTCTTGTGTTATTAGAGAATTTAGAATTGAACAAGCTTTATTAGATTTGAGAGCCAGTGTGAATTTGCTACCCTACTCAGTATATGAGCAGCTTGGTATTGGTGAGTTAAAGCCCATATCTATGACACTTCAACTTGCTAACTGATCTATTAAGATATCGAGGGGAATGGTGGAGGATGTTCTAGTCAAAGTAGGGAATTCTTATTTTCCTGTTGATTTTATTTCCTTGACATGCACCCTGTTATGAATGCTAAAGCTCAGATCCCAATCATATTAGGTTGGCCATTCCTAGCTACTTCCAATTCTTATATTAATTGTAGGTATTGTGTTATGAAGTTATCTTTTGGCAATATAACTTTGTAACTGAATATTTTGATCATTTGCAAACAACACCGGTATGATTATGATGTTTATGAAGTGGGCATGATTGACTTAATTGTACAAGAAAAGTTTGATGTGTCAATGTTTCAGATTCGCTTGAGGCTGGCTTGACTAATTCTATTGATTTAGAAGATGGAAATTTTTTTGAGTCCGCATACTTTAATAACATTTTAAATTTTTTGTAGGACTTAGAGCTGGATGAATGGATGGTGAAAGCTAAGAAAGTACTACCACTTGACAAAGTTAAGTCGTTGTTGTGTTGTGGTAAAGGGATCAATTTAGAGTTGAATCTGGAATGATCCACTTGAGATGGATGTGTTGTATATTAGCATTTATGTTTGAGCCTAGTTTTTTTTTTATTATTATTATTTTATGTTATTTTCTATGATGTGTTTTCTTTAGTTGTCTTATTTTGTAGCTTTGCCTTGTGTTGTAGCATGATTCGACCATTGATTCATTATTTTAAGTTGAGTATAATGGTATTATTTTCACATTGAGGATAATATCGAATCTACATTGGGGGTGTAGGTGTGTCTTATGTTGTGGTTAATTTTGTGGCTAATTTTATTTTTAGGTAAAAAAAATTATGTCTAGTTGTTAAATTTTTGAATAAAATATTCATAAATTGACATCATAATATGAGAATAATTCACTTAGCTCAAATTTGTAGCTATTTAAGTACCACATAGAACTTCACTCTATATTTTTGTATCTCATGTCATGTTTTTATGAAAACTCATACTTCGTGCGCTTTATACTTAGTTTACCCAATTTGGAGTTTGTTAAGTATTTTTGTCTCGAGAACTTGAAATAAATAGTAGAGATGCATAAAAATCTTGGTGAGTTTTGATCCAATTTTCTTTGGAGGGTCATTTGCATTTACTCAATAAAGAATTATTTTATTTAGCTATTTTTTTTTTGAATAGTCTCATTATCTTTGTTTTGGTCAACAATGATATTGTGAATGATTGTTCGACTTTGAATTATTTTCATGGGAAATGTGTTGTCAAGAACTCTTGAGATATGATTTTAGGTCATCTTTTTTATTAGTTGAGCCTTAACCTCATTCTTTGTAATATTAACCCTAAAAGCCTTGTTTGAGCCTTTTTTTAAAAAAATATATGTTTTTGTTTCTCAAACCACACATAATAACCAAGCCAATGATAGAATACAACATCATTTACCTTTGGTTATCCCGAAACTGAGTTTTTATGGTTTATACAGTTTGGTGAGATATTAGTTGAGAAAAGGTTGATTGAAATTTTGTAAATTGTGAATATTTACATGTGAGAGCATGCAAAAAAAAAAAAGGAAAGAAAAGGAAAAAAAATCAAGCTGGAAATAAAGAAAGACAATAAGTCTAGCATTGAAAAAAAAAGAGAAAAAATGAGCAATTATTGTGAATTGAGCTTCTAGAGAATGATGAGTGAAAGGCTAAGGAAGTAAATATGGTTGTGTAATGTTTTAATCTCTCGGAATAGTATTTTAAATTCTTAAATATCCTTCATTTCAAAACCCTAATCTCAAAGCCCTATTAGAACCTTAGAAAAAAGATCTATATGATCTCAAGAATGTATTGGTTGATGCTTAACTTGTGTGAATAAGGAAGGGAATGGTGATTTGTTACTTATTATCTGTTGATTTACTTTCATGAGAATATGTCAAATTATTTTCTATCAGATGACAGTTGTTTAAATAGGAACATATGAGCATTATTTGGTTTTGATAAAAATATATTCTTCTTACATGTGCAACCTGAGGGAAGAATTACTATAATCTGAGAGAATTTTTATGAATGTATTAGTTAATGAGATTTGGCATTGGAACAAATAGTTGATAGTAGTAAGAGTGATTACTACATGAGTTGCTAACTTGGTATAGCTACATCACATTACATACGAGTTTATATGGAAACCTAATAAGTGCATACATTTATATAGCGTTAAGTTCTATATTTTGTTTTGTAATTGCTTACAAATGCTCGTAGCTTAGAATTCTTATATTGTGGTAACGATTTTTGATATCAATTTGTTACTCAGATATTTTATAACATGGTGATGTTTGTGGGTAACATCTCTAGAAACCCTCATGAGACTATACTCGTCCACTAGGGGGAATTTAGGGGTTTAATAGCTTATTGTATATGATAAATGAAATTGTGACTTCTACGAAAGTGAATGTATGTTTAGTTTATTTTATTTTGTCTTACTAGGGACTAGCAAGAATTAGGTTGGGGGGGTGTTATTAGCCATGAATATTTCATTATTATTATATTAATAATTGACTAATTACATTAGGAGAAAAGCTAATAGCATAAAATTGATTGAGTTTTGGATTTTTTTTTCTTTTGTAGTGTTTGTCTTTTTTGCAGGTAAATTGGTTTGGTTAAAGGTTTGAAAGTCTAAAACAAGAAGAGATAGAATTCCAAAGCATTAAGGAGTTAAAAAGGAGTCACTTTCTAATGCATCCAAACGGTGGATCAAGCGCGTTTGGACGGGACTTACAATAGTTGCTAAGAAAGAAGTTGAAGACACGAGTGCGGACGGAGAAACATGTGCATTTGGACAAAGAAACGTGTGCATTCGGACAATGAAACATGTGTGTCCGGAAGCAACATCTAGTAGTTACCAAGGCAAATTGAAGAAAGTTGCTGCCAAGCGCGTCCAAACGGTCCAAAACACGTGTCCAGACGTGATGATGAAAGCTGACAAGTAAATGTAGACTTTGAGCTTAATTAGGTTTTTGCTTCCTAATGCCTATATAAACTCTTGTAAGCCCTGATTTGGGGCATTCTGCTCCTAGACCCTTTTCTATATTTTTTGTGTATTTTCTTATGGATTGTTAAATGCCAAAGTAAAATTATGAGAAATAATTTTAACAAAGCACACGATATTGTTTTTGATCTGATGTTTTTCAGTGCATTTTTTTTCTTTTAATTTAATTCATGTATTTTAGTAAAATTTTTGCTCTGTATAATTTTTGATTCAGTGTGCTAATTGTATCGAATGCTTGGGATTTTCTATGAGTCAAATAAATGAATTTGCATACTTGGATTAATTAATTATGATTTTTGTAAAATAATTAATTTCTTATCTATACCACGTTAAAATTTCAACAAAAGTGAAATTTTTTTGATTGACGATAATGTCCCTATAAAAAGGTTAAAATCAACTACATCCTTTAAATATTCTGCCCTATTTATTTTTCACCAACCATGGAATACATTCATTAATAAATGACACCTATTTTATAATTAAATAATTTTTAAAGGCCATTTATAACCTCTCCTACTTGCCACTTAAGACCGTTCACATTCCAGCTATAGACTATTCACATTTTTTGTATCCTTTCATCTTCCTCTAATAAAAAAAATTAAGTAGATACATATTAATTACATATTCATAAATCAAGTTAATCAATCCTAATGCATTAAGTTTGTTAGTCTCCCATAACAGACACTTCTCTCTTTCTAATCTTCAGCTCATCGTCTTCTCGTGGGTATCAATAGAGAATCTCATCAGCCCTCCAAAACTTGTTGAGCCATTGGAATTTGCCCTAATCAAGCATAAGTTTGAATAAGATCTTGTTGTTCAACTATTTAACTGTCTCCATATTTAGCAACTACTCTAAAATCTTCTGTATGTGTTATTGATGCAACTAAAAGTTCTTGATCCTGTACATGTTCTTGGAGGCCCACTTCAAAAAGTCAATCTAATGTTCTTATGTGGCTCAACTGTTGTGGTATATATCTGAGAATTTTGTTATATTTTATCAATGTATTAATTGAACTTGTTATTGAAAATTGGAGCTTAGTTTCACAATCTGTTAATTGTCATACTTATGTGGAGCAAAATTGTCATTTCATGTATTTTTTGATTGCTTCCTCTCAATGTTGCCATCATATGGGAGTAAATTTTCTAAATTTTTTTTGATATTGTGTCTCATTTCGTTTTTGCTACCACAATCTGACCAAGGATCCTTTATGATATTGTGTCTCATCAATAGGTTGTAAACCTTTTGGTGAGAGGAATATCAGTCATGCTCTTCCTGGTCAAGTGACGATTGAGACATTTTCTCTATCAATTTTAAGCAGATTTATCAAAGGTAGTGACCCTAATTTTTATAATTGAAGGATAATTTTAGCTAATATATTTGAATTTTTGTTGAATGTAAAAAGGCTCCTTCAACATAGGGTTTTCCAGGATGTGATTAGCTCTATCATATCTGATTTACTCTACTAATCTCACTAGATCCCTTTGTTCCGCAAAATTGTCCCCATGTTCTCTCTTTTGTTCTTTTTGATTATTTTATCTTTACCTATTTTATTATTTGTTTTGGCAGTTTTTGTAGCTTGATGGTTAATTTTTTGTAGGTATTAAGGTTGGACAATCGGTGGTTATATATGTTTGAGATAGGGCATTCAAGGTGAGTACTTGTTGTGACGCCCCTAAAATCGGGAGTCATTTGTTAACCCGTTGATTACCCATCAACCAGTGGAAATACTCGTAAATGCCACATAACCCGACATCACGGCATAACATCCCATTTACTAGGATCACAAGCAACACAAAGTTTGAACAGAATCTCCCTTGTACTGGTCACTCCCAAATGCATATCCTGTAACATTCAATCAAATGCCCTTCCAAGGTCCAATATACCTCAATTCATACTCAATTGATGTCCATTTACATCATTTGAATAAAGGGACTCAAGGCCTGGAAGCATAGCAAAAGCATTTCAAAATTTGAGATTTGAACAAAACCTACAGCTAGAAGATGTAAAAGTTCTATCGGTAGAAAAAAGCTACTGAAAAAGTTCTACCGGTAGGAATCTTAACATTCTACTGGTGAAAAAACTCACTGGAATTGTTCTTATAAAACCTGGGTGAATTTAAACTTTTTATAAAAAAAGGTAAAACGGTAATTTGTTATTACAGTAAGAGTTGCAAACTCCAAATTTTTTAGAACTAGGATGAAAAAATGGATCTCACTGTTGGATTCGCCTCATGAAATCTAACTACCCAGTCGATTTTCGTTAGATTCCAAAACAGTCAGATTTTTTGCATTTTACGAAGCGATCGAGTGTGGGGTGACCTCACAAACGAACCCGGGGATAAAATTTCAAAATTGGATAAAAATTTAAAGCAAGTTGAAATAATTTTTTTTTTGAACTTGAAGTGAGACGAAATTTAATTGTTTCAGAACGAAATTGAACCCAGGAAAGGAGAACATGTGGCGAAATGTGGACCAAGTATTTAAAGGGTATAAATAGGGGGGAAAATCTAATTTTCTCCCCCATTTCAGCTGGGTCTTCATGTTGGAGAGGGAAGAGAGGGAAAAAGAGAGAATTCCAACTTCTCTCTACAATCTATGCCTCCTCATCGCTTGAATCAACATTAGCCAAGAATAAAAGTCAATCTCCTCGTCGAGGGCTATGGAGCCATACCAAAAAGCACGGATTTGGGTGAAGTTCCAAAACAAGCTTGGAGAAATCAAGGGCTTTAGGTGTGATTTCAGGTTCTTGAAGTTTTCTACGGTTATGATACGCTTCAAAAGATAGGGTTTTCATCCTAATTAGATTATTTTTCGACCAACGGTTGTGATATAGAATTGGTAGATTGTTAGATATCTTTAACACTTGCCTATAGTTGTGAAATTAATGAAATGGGTATTGAAATTGGGTAAACTTATTTCTAGCTTGAATTGGTGTATGGAAATTGCTAGCTTGTAATTTCTTTGAAAATGGTGTTATGTGGGCATGCTATGTGTTTATATTGTGCCTATGTGAAACTAAGTACGTTATTGCATAGAGTATGTATAACATGCTTGGAAAATTTTTGTTGGATGAAAAATGTTGATATATGCTAGATGATGTATTGACATTGTGCTGATTTATGGAAATTATATGCCTTGGATATAATTTGTCATGAAATGTGTTGAAATGAGGTTGAAATAGCTCATATGGTATTAATTACATATTGATATGATATTGATTGCAATTGTTCATTACATTGCATATGCACGGATGCATCATATTCGTGGGTATTAAACATGGGTATGGGTTTGTGGATGTCATTGAATCAAACACCATTCTTGGTAATTGATAAGTGGGCTCGGTACAGTTGGACCAAGGTTCGATAGAGTCGCATAGATTGCATTAAAAAATTGTATCGGGTATAGCAAGAAGGGCTAGATACTCTCTCGCATGCAAGACCTGATTACTGGTTTATACACTTTCGTTGGTGCAAGTCCACAAAAGTGTAACGGTGTAATGAACTAGCGGTGAGATTCCAAAATTCGAATACCCAACAAAGACATATAGTTTATTTTTAAAAGGCCATTGGATGTGCAACATCAATGGCAAGAGCTTGGAATGCCTGATTTTACACTCATGGCCTTGCATGTGTGAGGGAACCGGTAAAGGTTTGGGTTAAGTTGCATGAGTGAGTTTTATCTCATTTCATGTCATGGCATGATAATTCCTATCATTGAATTGAATCTCTTTGATTGAAATGTTGTTTCTTGTTGAATTATGCATGTGAACATTTCATATGCATCTAGGTTAGGGAGTAGCCTCTTTAGGAGATACCCTATTGAGCGTGGCTCACCCTTTATAGGAAAACATTTCAGGTGTCACGCCCCATACCAGTCTCCCAAGGATGAGACGTGACTAGATTTTTGATACACCTATTTACATATATATTCTGGATTAATAAGACACTCTCACATGTGCAACAAAACCACCTATGACCTTGCCCATTAAGCATGATGGTAATACCTAACTCATAACCTGTACCATAAAAAACACATGTACCATTTTTTTACCAAGCCATACACATATACAAAATCTCACACCCACATAGCATACATCACAATGTATGCTTGTTGAGTCTGTTTACAATTATACACTATTAACCTGCTATAATAATCTCTCACTCAATATAATATACAATCCAACAAATAATTATATAGACACTTAACCTGTATCACTCAACTCATTAAAACTAAATACATTATTAACAAACATACAATTTGAGTAATATCACACTAACTTCGCTGGACCACTCTGAACTTAACTCATTTCCACAAGACAATGCTCAATCGACTGGACAGTAGACTAATCTGTAACTCCCTCTATAGTACCTAAAAAC
Organism: Ilex paraguariensis; assembly: GCA_963454935.2. Taxonomy (NCBI): domain Eukaryota; kingdom Viridiplantae; phylum Streptophyta; class Magnoliopsida; order Aquifoliales; family Aquifoliaceae; genus Ilex; species Ilex paraguariensis. Next base: position 34,578 of record CAUOFW020002040.1, read on the forward strand.
AAAAAAAAACTATAGGGGGGTGAGCTAAACCATGTGCTTAGTGAGTATACATGCCGTATATGAAATGGAAATGATAGTAATACACAGAAGTAGGTAGATACTATGTAGATACACGTACCAAACAATATCAATCCAATTCCATAGAATTCACAGGCCACAAAACATCTATACTATCTCTCATCGAGTAGTCGATCCCACATGGATCCATGTCTCCCAAACCTCCCGAGAACACCACAGTGCTAGCACACCACTGCACGCCTAGTGATTAGACATCGACGCTCCTGTCTTAGATAGTGCGCCACATTTCATAATACACAATACAGAGTACGAAGTATCATTCAATCACATAAGCACATAGCACATAATCCTGGAGAATTGTTATTAAATTCTATCATTTACTGTCATCTTATAATAGCATTTTTAAAACATATAAAGATATATACCCACCTCAGGTGTACAGATTTACAAACCTTTGGACCTACCGATTGATCCCTTCAGTGTTATCGTATATGTCTCAACACCAACTGTCCTACTTGTTCCACCTATTACATTTGTAATAAAAATATCAATATGTTTATCACATTTAATAGTTAATCATGTATTATTAAATCATGCACTAATGCATGCAAGATGATTCAACCCAAAGTGTCACGGTAACCCCGGTTACCATATTGTCCACTTACACATTGGCACATTAGATTTAAAATAGCCACACTTAAATTCCCACACACATCTGATCATGCAAAACAACCCTTTAATTGAACCCTTAAACCCTCCATTTCACTCACACAAATCTTGGTTTCAATCTAGCCCACTAAAAGCATCCCGAGCATCTAAAACGCTCGTTTCCCACACTTTTCTCACATCTGGTTGAATACCCACTTGAAACCCTTTCTTAACAGCCATTTAATTATGCTTAACACACTTAATTAGACTCACACAAAATCTCTTTTGAAATCTAAATAAAACAGCCCACACACACATGCTTAAAATTAAACATACACACTAACATGAACACACACACCCTTATACGTTTCTCTTGCTTTCTTCTTCTTTCCCCACCTTCTTATTGCCCTCTCTCACTCTCGGTTTGGCATGGAGGTTTCTCCCAAGTTCCTCCCTTTTTTCTTCTTTCTTCTCTCTCTCGGTTTGAACTAGAAACACCCACCAAAAGCTTGGTTTCTCTCCCCCTCTCTCCCTCCTTGCTCACGGCTGAAAAAGACACACACACATATTTTCTTCTCTCTCTCTTGCTTTCCCTGACTCACAGTTCTAGGGAAGAAAGAATACACACACATATACTAAATCAAGTTTTAAACACACACACACACACACACACAACTACACCTTAAATTACACACACACACACACCACACCTTAGAAAACACACACACATCCACCTAGCATTCTAATTGACTCACCCACTTTATATTTCAACACATGTAAGGATGACTCATTCTGATTTGGTAATTACGCTTGCCTCCCCTAAGTTCTTGAGTGATTTCAAAATTGACCCACTACTATTTTCACACATACAATTTCTATAAATGGGTCTCACTAATGGGGTCCACATACCTAATGTATGCTCACACACATCATGGCTATGAAGGGTTTACTTTAATTAACCCTTTAATAGTTTCACATAATTATAATTTAACCCATATAATTATGCTAATATGCATGCAATGCATGATTGGGTCTCACATCAAGTGGAGGGTACACACCCATGGACAACTCTCATTTCGGCCCTCAAGGATGAAGAAAAACTAACTTGTGCCTTTTAAACCACATTTTATAAAAAAAGTTATGAAATTTGATTTTAGGCATGTAAGTATATGAAAATGATTGTAATAGAACTTGTATGGACCATGTTTTACATGAAAAACATCATTATACATGTGTTGAGTGGATATGGAGTGCGTTGGAATGAATTGGAATTGAAAAAGGAAGAAAAAGGGCGAAAATAAGCAAAATCTACTGGTAGAACGACGATAAACCTACCGGTAGAACGATGTAAAACCTATTGGTAGAACTATTTCTGTGGGCAAAACCTACTAGTAAGATTACGACAAACTTACCGGTAAGTTTTTTAAAAATCTAAGTTTTTAAGAATGCTTTGCCATGCTTTTGGGCTTTATGTCCTTTTGTTAAAATGTTGTAAATGGACAATAATGTTGTACAAATTGTGGTATATTAGATCTCGGATGGGTCATATGATTAAATGAATAGAGGATATGCGTTCGAAAATGCTTAGTACAAGGAAGATTCTGCTCAAACTTTAAGTTATTATAATCCTAGTAAAGGGGATATTGTGCCGTGATGACGGTTATATGGCATCAACGGGTATTTTTGCGGGTTGACGGTTGGTCAACGGGTTGATAAAGAACCCCCGATTTTAGGGTCATCACAATTTGATATCAGAGCATAGGTACATGATTTACGTAGGGCTTGATAGGGCAGGGGTCTAGACCATTGCATCCATTGTGCATTACATGTTATGTGCTTTAAATGTTACGTGTTATGTGTTATATGTTATTTGAATTATATGTATAGTCAAATGTATATGGAGAAGAGACACCAGAGTTAGAGAATATAACCTTGGGGGTCAGAAAAATAATGAACGGGATGGTTTAGGGTGTAGATGTGTACTAATGGGTGGCACATGCTCTACTAGTGAGACAAGGAGAGAAATCTCAAAGTTTGAAGTTGATCCCTCTTTTAGGACACTAATTTAGTGCTTTATTGCTATTTGACATATGTGTAGATGACAAACAGAGGAAGAGAATGCGGCCAAGGCAGTGGGTAGAAGAACAACCAACCACCATCAGCCTGTGACTAACAAGCCTTTATGGAGGCTACTGGCACTATAGTGGATAAATTTGCATAAGCTAGCACCAATGTGGGGCAATAAGTCTCAAGTAATCTCTAAAAGTTCAAGTCACACCAGCCTTCGACTTTTATGGGAGGGGCATATCGGATGGTGGCCGACCATTGGTTCTAGCAAGTTAACAAGATCTTAGAGGATATGGAGATCACCTCCGATGCCACCAAGATAAGGCTAGCTTCATTCTAGCTAGAAGAAGAAGCCTATTTGTGGTGGGATTGGGCAAGGGCCTCGAAGAACCTAGAGGCAATGACATGGGAAGAGTTCTGAGAGCTCTTCATGGGCAAGTATTTTTCATTGGCTGTTCGACATGTGAAAACCTAGGAATTTTGGGATTTGAAGCAAGGGAGTATGACAATGATGGAGTACATGGTTAAGTTCATTGAGTTAGCCTGTTTCGTCGATGATTATGTGGCCATAAACATGGCCAAAGTGAGGAGGTTTGAGGATGATTTGATATTATCCATCTAAGGAAAAATTGTGGACCACCACCTACAAGATTTAGACTCGATGGTTGAGACAGCTATGGCCATTAAGAGAGAGTTCAATGACGCAAGGAGAATCTATGAGGCAGGTGCTAAGGATAAGAAGAATGAGGGTCAATCCTCTTCTTCGAGTTCGGAGAAGTAGAGTACTTCTACTCTGCAAGGATATTAGGGATAGAGCTGCGACTATCAAGACCAAGGCCAAGGTCAATCCTCCCAAGGCGGGAGAAATCAGAGGCTTTCCTACTAGTCAGGTCAAAGGACATGTTTTATTTGCCACTAGCTAGGTCACATAAAGCGGGATTGTCCTTAGAGGCAGGGATCCTAAAGCTATAGGGCATCTGAGTCCTAGTCATCGGTGGGGCATATACAAACTCATTTCATTCCTCCCTACCCCACCATGGGCCAGGGAAGCCAGTATTAGTTCTAGGGTGCTACACAGGCCCCTAATACTTTATGTGCGGGGATTTCGCAATCAGGCCAGATAGGCTAGGGTATGGGTCAAGGCCGAGGACATGACTCACAAACTAGGACTTCGAGGACCTAGGGGCATGTCTACGTCATCACACCTCAGACTGAGTCACTAGATTAGTCAGTTATTTAAGGTACATTTTTATTCTCTCGCTTGTAGGCAAGGGTATTATTTGACTCTGGTGCATCTCATTCATTTATTTCTACATCATTTGTGAGAGATTTGGGTTTAGAGCTTGAGACCTTGGAAGAGCCATTTCATGTGAGTTCTCCCTAAGAGCTAGGGTGAATATTGATTAGATACGTTGGGATTGTGAGTTTGAGATCTTGGAGATTCTAGACATCGTGGACCTTAGGGTCATGGACATGTCATAGTTTAATGTCACCCTTGGGATGATGACACACTGAGTTGTCATCAATTGTGATCGGAAGAGGATCATTGCCTACACACCGGAGGGTGTTCATTTTAAATTTTAGGGGGAGAAACATGATGTTTTATCCCAATTGGTGTATGATTCCCATTGGCAAGAACATTTGATGAGCTGGCTTGCGAGCCTCACCTTAGAGGACGAAGCGAGACAAGAGTTGGGTCTAACTCGAGTGGTTTGTGATTATAAGGATATTTTTTCGGACGAATTACCAGGATTACCTCCACATAGGGATGTAAACTTCACCATTGAATTACACCCTGGTACATCATCAATTTATATGGCACCACATAGAATGACACATATAGAGTTATAAGAACTCAAGGTCCAATTGCAGGAATTAATGGATAATGGCTTCATTAAACTAAATACCTCACCTTGGGGTGCTCTAGTTTTGTTTTCCAAGGAAAAGGACAAGACTTTTCGGCTATGCATAGAATTTTGGCAATTGAATAGGGTTACTATAAAGAATAGATACCCTTTGTCGAGGATTGATGATTTATTTGATCAACTGAGAGGGGTGCGGATCTACTCCAAGAAAGATCTATGCACGGGTTACTATCAGTGGGGAGGCAAATATCCCTAATATGGTGTTTAGGATGCAGTATGGGTATTTCAAGTTCACTATTATGCCTTTTGAATTGACGAATACCCCAACGGTATTCATAGATCTTATGCATAGGGTGTTCCAACCCTACCTGGATCAGTTTGTTGTGGTCTTTGTTGACGACATTTTGATTTACTGCATGTTTGAGGAGATGAGGGTCACTTGAGGGTTGTTTTCCAGACCTTGAGGGACTATCAGTTGTACGCCAAGTTTAGCAAGTGTGAATTTTTACTTCCAAAAAAAAAGTTTTTGGGACGCATGGTGTCAGCTATGGTTGTGTTCAGTTGACTCGAAGAAAGTTGAGGTGGTTGTGAGTTGGTAGAGGCTGAAGTCAACCTTTGAGATACACAGTTTCTTGGGATTAGCGGGATATGGCAGGAGGTTCATTCAGGACTTCTCCTGGCTGGCTGCAATTAAAGAACTACGAGCAAAACTACCCTACGCACGACATGAACTAACCTTGAAGGCTTGGTGCCACTATTTGTATGGTGAGCATTTTGAGGTATTTTCAAATCACAAGAGTCTGAAGTACATCTTTACACCGCGGGACATCAATATGAGGCAGCACAGGTGGATGAAGTATTTGGTGGACTACGACTTCACTTTGCATTACCATCTTGGTAAGCTAAACGTGGTGGCTGATGTACTAAGCCAAAAGTCACAGGGAGTCTTGGCTAGTGTGACTTCTTGGAAGTGACAGATGCTCAAGACTATGGGACAGCTTGGGTTACACTACAAGGGTCAGGCTTAGGGTACTTTGGGAAGTTTGGTGGCTATGTCTTCCTTTCTGAGTAGAGTAATCGAGTCCTAGGGGTAGGACATAAAGATATTGTCCATCAAGGATCATGTACGGTTGTGTACAAGTTATGAGGGTTGAGCCATTCACGCAGATGGTAGTCTTCGGCATAAGGGAAGGGTTATGGTTCCACAATCTGTGGATCTGAGAGAGGAGATCCATTGCTCCCGTTTTGCTGTACATCCAAGTGGCACAAAGACGTAACATAATCTTTATCACTAGTACTACTAAAGTGGGATGAAGAGGCACGTTGGAGATTTCGTTAGTCGATGTCTCACATGTCAACAGGTCAAGGTTGAACATCAAAGATCAGCATGGTTGCTCTAGCCTTTAGAGGTCGCTAACTGGAAGTAGGAGCACGTCACAATGGATTTTATGACCTACTTACCACAACCATCGTGGGGACATGACACGGTGTGGGTGATAGTGGACCGATTTATGAACTTGACACGCTTTTGGGCGATGCGAATAACCATCACGTTAGAGGAATTTTGTAGATTGTAGATATGGGAGATAGTCCAGTTGCATAGGGTGCCCGTATCTATATTATCGGATCAGGATCTCATATTCATGGCCCATTTTTGGGAGAGTTTTCAGTAGGCCACGGAGACACAATTGATGATAAGCACAACTTTTCATCTTGAAACGGACGGTCAGTTTGAGAGGACCATCCAGACTTTAGAGGACATGCTACGGGCATGCATCCTAAATCTCTAGAGTAGCTAGGAAGAACGCTTACCCTTAGTGGAGTTTGCCTAGAACAATAGTTATTAGGCGAGCATACAGATGACATCCTATAAAACACTTTATGGGAGGCCTTGACGTTCTTCAGTTTGTTGGACGAAGGTTGGAATGAGACCCTCTACAGGTCCAGACTTGATTAGGGATACCTCGAAGAAGGTAGACTTGATACGAAAGTGTCTTTTCATGGTTCAGAACTGACAGAAGAGCTACGCTGGTAGACGGCGGCGACCTCTGGAGTTTGAGGTTAGAGATCACATCTTCTTGAAGGTGATGCTTAAGAGGGGAGTGGTCAGGTTCTAGAAGTGAGAATAGCTAATTTCAAGGTATATCAGCCCCTTCAAGGTACTCGAGAGAGTTGGTACAGTTGCTTACCAATTGACGTAACGGCTAAATTTATCGGGTGTTCACACGGTGTTCCATGTCTCTATACTCCAGAAGTACACTCCATATCCGACACATGTGATAGATTGGAGTGAGTTGATTGTTGATGCAGATGAGACCTTCGAGGAGGGACTGATTCGTAACACGGATAATCAAGAGCAAGTTTTGCGAGTCAAGACAGTGAGGCTGGTAAAGGTGTTGTGGCAGCACCAAGGTGGGGAGGGAGGCGACGTGGGAGCATGAGAACACCATACGTACCAGTTATCCTTTCTTATTTGAGGATGAAGGTACATCCTTATAATCATTTAGTATTACATTACTTGTTGCATATGCATGCAGTTAAGGGTGCATGAGTGTGTAAATTTCGGGGATGAAATTTCTTTTAAAAGGGGAAGAATGTAAAACCTGGGTAGATTTGAACTTTTTATAAAAAAGGGTAAAACGGTAATTTGATTCTACATTACATGTTAAAACCCCAAATTTTTTTAGAACTCGGATAATGAAACGGACCTCACTGTTGGATTCGTCTTACGAAATCTAGCTACCTAGTCAATTTTTGTCAAATTTCAAGATAGTCAAATTTTTTATGTTTTACGAAGCAATCGGATATCGGGTGACCTCAAAACTGAACCTGGGGATAAATTTTCAAAAATTTAATAATATTTTAAACAATTTGAAATAAAAAAATATTTTAAACTTGAATCGGGACGACATTTAATCGTTTCAGGACGAAATCGGATCAGGGAAAGGAGAACATGTAGTGAAATGTGAACCAAGCATTTAAAGGGTATAAATAGGAAAGAAAATCTAATTTTCTCCCCATTTTAGCTGCGTCTTGACGTTGGAGAGGGAAGAGAGGGAAAAAGAGAGAATTCTAAATTTTTCTCTACAATCTACGCCTCCTTGTCACTCGAATCAACACGAGCCAAGAACAAAAGTAGATCTCCTCGTCGAGGGCTATGCAAACATACCAAAAAACACAAATTTGGGTGAATTTCCAAAAATGGGCTTGGAGAAATCAAGGGCTTTAGGCATGATTTTTGGGTTCTTGAAGCTTTCTACTATTATTGTATGCTTCAAGTGGTAAGGTTTTCATCCTAACCAGGTTTATTTCCAACTTAGGGTTGTGATATGGAATGAGTAGGTTGTTAGATATCTTTAGCACTTGCCTATAGTTGTGAAATTAATGAAATGAATATTGAAGTTGGGTGAAATCAGTTCTAGCTTGAATTGGCATGTGAAAATTGCTAATTTGTAATTTCTTTAAAAATGGTGTTATGTGGGCATGCTATATGTTTATATTGTACCTATGTGAAATTAAGTGTGTTATTGTATAGAGTATGTATAACATACTTGAAAAATTGTTGTTGGATGAAAAATGTTGATATATGCTGGAGGATGTTTTGGCATTGTGATGATAAATGAAAATTATATGCCTTCGGTATAATTGGCCACGAAATGTGTTGAAATATGGTTGAAATAGTTTCTATGAAATTCATTGGATATGGATATAATATTGATATTATAATAGTTCATTATTTTGCATATGCATGGAGGCATCACATTCGTGAGCATTAGACATGGGTGTTGTTGTGTGCATGTCTTTAAATCAAATACCAATCTTGGTGGTTGATAAGTATGATCAGTACAGTCGAACCAAGGTTCAACAGAGTCACACAGATTGCATAAGAAACTTGGGTCGGGTATAGCAAAAAGGGCTAGATACTCCATTAGGGGCAAGACCCAATTACTGATTTATACACTTCCATCAGTGTAAGTCCAAAAAAGTGTAACGGTGTACGGAATCGGTGGTGAGATTCCAAAATTTGAATACCCAACAAAGACACATGGTTTATTTTTAAAAGGCCATAAGCTGTGCAACATCAATGACAAGGGCTTGGAACGCCCGATTTTACACTCATGGAATTGCATGTGTGAGGGAGCCGGTAAAGGCTCTGGTTGAGTTGCATGAGTGAGTCTCATCTCATTTCATGACATGCATCTCCTTGATTAGAATGTTGTTACTTGTTGAATTGTGAATATGAAAATTTCATATGTACCTAGGTTGGGGAGCAGCCACTTTAGGAGATACCCTATTGAGCGTGGTTCACCCTTTATGGGGAAACATTTCAGGTGCAAGATACACACTAGTGGACGGCTCTTTTTCAGGCCTTGAAGGATGGAGAAAAAGCTGACTTGTGGCTTTTGAACCATATTTTGTAAAATATTTATGAAATTTGATTTTGGGCATGCAAGTCTACGGAAATGATTGTAATAGAACTTGTATGGACAATGTTTTACATAAAAAAAACTTCATTATACATATGTTGAGTGGATATGAAGTGAGTTGGAATGAATTAGAATTGGAAAATGACGAAAATGGGCGAAAATAGGCAAAACCTACCAGTAGAACGATGATAATCCTATTGATTGAACTTTTCCAATAGGCAAAACCTACTAATAAAATGGTGTAAAACCTAGCAGGAGAACTCTTCCAATGGGAAAAACCTACCGGTAGGATGATGACAAACCTAACGGTAGATTTTCAAAAAATTTGAATTTTTAAGAATGTTTTGCCATGCTTTCGGGCATAATGTTCTTTTGTTAAAATGATGTAAATGGACAATAATGGAGTATAAATTGTGGTATATTGGACCTCGAATGGGTTATGTGATTAAATGAATTTAGGATATGCATTTGGGAGTGCCCAGTACAAGGGAGACTTTGCCCAAACTTTTAGTTATTGTGATTCCGTTAAAGGGGATCTTACCCCTGGTTTTACGAGTGTTACAGTTCTACCGCAAAACTTGATGTTTTACCAGTAGAAAATGCCTACTGGAAAAGTTCTGCCAGTAGAAGAGTTCATCGTTCTACTGGTTGGTCTTACCAGTTTTCCCCCGTTTCCATCCTTTTTCAATTCTAACCTTATAACATCAACCCAAACTCATATAACATCCGTTTTAAACAAAATATGGTTCATATGAGTTCTTTTATACTCCTTTACATACAATTACATACCCAAAAAACTAAATAACATATTCGTTTTACAAAAACATAGTTTAAAAGCCACATTTAGGCTTTTCTTCATCAATAAGGGCCCGTATAAGAGCCACCCACCGGCGCATGCTCCGCACCTGAAATATTGTCCCCATAAAGGGTGAGTCACGCTTAATAAGGTATCTTCTAAAATCGCTACTCTCCAACCTAGATTCATATAAAATATTCACATGTAATTTCAACAAGCAACAAATAATCCTGTCAAGAATATGCAATTCAATAATGTATTCCTCTATGCCATGCCATGCCATGATATGAGATGGGACTCACACATGCAACTCAACTCGTGGCTTTACAGGCTCCCTCAACACATGTAATGCCATGCGTATGAATTCGGGCATTCCAAGTACGTGCTATTGATGTTGCACATCCAATGACCATTATAAATCCTAGGTCTTACTTAGGGTGGGTATTTATCGACTCACACCAAAGGGCACCAAACCAACATGGATTTAATGGACTGCCACCAACGACTCTGTGTACGTCGACACACTTTATGGACTCTACACCAACGAAATGCGTATCTAATCACCGGGTTTGGCACCTAAGGTACAACCTAGCACTTTTTGCTAATCCCGGCCCTATTTTCAATGCAAACCGTGCCACTCAGTCGAACCATCGGCCTAACTATTTCAAGCCCACGCATCATCCACCAAGAATAGTGTTTGATCAAACCATGCACACACACCCATGCTCATGTTAATGCCCATGAATGCGATGTTTTTCATTCATATGAAAATGTAAATGTATAATTGCATTTCATATCCTTACGCAACTAAGATTTAAATTGTAATTTCACATCATGTTCCATATGTCATGTGCACATAATGAACAACATTCTATCTCATTCAACATTCCCAATTGTCATTTATATCATAAGCATATAATTACAATTTACAACATCATCCAAGCATGTTATTCAAATTTTATCAAAACAACATACTTCAATCATTCAAGGCATTTTATCAACACCGACACATATCATTCAAGGCATTTTATCAAACACTCACATATATCATTCAAGGCATTTTATTAAACACCCACATATATCACATTTCTTAAGAAATCACATCAAGTAATTTCTACATACTCAATTCAAGCTAAAATTGATTTTACCCATTTCTCTACCCACTTTCCACATTTCAATTATCATAGGTAATTGTCACACAAGAGATTACACCTCTAACACCCTACCCATTCCATATAACAATCCTAGGTTGAAAATAAATCTAGTTAGGAAAAATCCTACCTCTTGAAGCATAAAAACAAGTTGCAGAAACCTTCAAGAACACAAACAAAGCTCAAACCTTAATTTTCCAAAAATCTCATTTTTGAATCTTTGGTGAAATCCACAATTTGTAGTACATAGTCGCAGCCCTCGTCGCGTAGAAGAACTTTAGTTCTTGGCCCAAGTCGATTCAACCAAAGGAATGTCGTAGATCGTAGAAAGAAGTTGAAACTCTCTCTTTTACCTCTCTACCCTCTCCAACGTAAAAATCCAATTGAAATGGGAAGAAAATTTGATTTTCTCCCCTATTTATACCCCTTGGAATGATTGGTCCTCGTCGCGCTATATATCCTCCATTACTGGGATCCATTTTGTCCCAAAACGATTAAATTTCGTCCTAGTTCAAGTTCAAAATATTTTTATCTAAACTAGATTTAAATTATTTTCTAATTTTTGAAATTTAATTCCACGTCTCGATTTTTGGTCACACGACACTGAATTGTTCTGTAAAATGCAAAAAATATGACTGTCTTAGAATTTGACAAAAATTAACTTGATAATTAGATTTTGTGAAAAAAAAATCCAACAATGAGGTCCGTTTTATCATCCGAGTTTTGAAAAAATTTGGGTTTTCAACACGTACCGTTGTGCCAAAAAAACGTTTTGCTATTTTTCACAAAAAATCAAATTTACCCGGGTTTTACATTCTTTCCCCTGTAAAAAAAATTTCGTCTCCAAAATTTACACACGTGCACACTTAACTGCATGCATATGGAAAAAGTAATACAATACTTATCACTACAGGAATGTACATCCATCCTCAAATAAGAATGGATAACTGGTACGTATGGTGTCATTAAGCTCCCATGTCGCCTCCTCCACACCTCGGTGGTGCCACAGTACCTTTACTAACCTCACGATCTTACCTCGCAAACTTGCTCTTAGCTATCCATGATACGCACTGGTCCCCCCTCGAAGGTCCCATCAGCATTAACAATTACTCGCCCCATTCCACCACATGTGTCAAATTTGGAGTGTATTTCCAGAGCATAGAGACATGAAATACTGCATGAACATCCAATAAATTTGGCAGTAACGTCAACCGGTAAGCAACTGAACCAACCCTCTCGAGTACCTCAAAGGGCCTGATATACCTCAACAATAGCTTTCCCCACTTCCCGAATTGGACCACTCCCCTCTTAGGCATCACCTTTAAGAAGACATGATCTCTAACCTCTCTATAGGTCGCCACCGCCTGTCAACATAACTCTTCTGTCAGCTTTGATCTGTGAGAAGATGCTTTCATATCAAGTCCACCTTCCTCGACGTGTCTCTAACCAAATTTTCTCTCCAACCTCCGTCCACTAAATCGAAGAGCGGCATGACCTCCCATAAAGTACCTCATAGAGTGTCATCTGTATGCTCGCCTTATAATTGTCATTATAGGCAAACTCCACTAAGGATAAATGCTCTTTCAAGGTACCCTTGAGATTTAGGACACATGCCCATAGCATGTCCTCTAAAGTCTGGATGGTCCTATCTAACTGATTGTCCATTTGTGGATGAAAATTTGTGCTAATCATCAATTGTGTCCCCATGGTTCGTTGGATTATCTCCCAAAAATGGAACGTGAACCTGAGATCCTGATCGAATACTATAGTTACGGGCACGCTATGCAACCAGATTATCTCTCGTATGTACAGACTACAGAATTCCTCCAATGTGAAGGTCATTTGCACTGCCAAAAAGTATGTCAACTTTGTAAGTCGGTCAATTATCACACACATCGTGTCATGTCCCCGCGATGTCCGTGGCAAATGGGTTATAAAATCTATCATGATGTGGTCCCACTATAACTCAGCCACCTCCAAAAGCTAGAGTAACCCTACTAGTTTATGGTGCTCAGCCTTGACCTGCTAACATATGAGACATCAGCCAACAAAATCTACAACCTGTCTCTTCCACCCACTCTAGTAGTACTGGTGACGCAGATTATGGTACATCTTTGTGCCACCTACATGTACAGCAAAACGACCTTGAGTCTGACCTTTGTAGTGCAACCTGAACTCTCCTAGAGTCTCAAGCATCTAGCACTCCCAAGAAGTCACACTAGCCAAGACTCTTCGTGACTTCCAATTGAGTGCATCAGCCACCAAGTTTGTCTTACCAGGATAATAATGCAAAGTGAAGTCATAGTCCTCCAAATACTCCATCCACCTACGTTGTCTCATATTGAGGTTCCACTAAGTGAAGATGTACTTAAGACTTTTATGGTCTAAAAACATCTCGAACTGCTCACCATACATATATTGGCGACAAGCCTTTAAGGCAAAGACAATGCTGCTAATTCCATGTCATGAGTGGGGTAGTTCTGTTCGTGGCTCTTTAACTACCAAAAACCATAAGCCACCACCCTCTTGGATTGCATCAAAACACACCCATGTTCATCCTTGGAGGCATTAAAATACACTGTGTACCTTTTTTCCCTTTCTGAAACTGTCAAAATCAGAGTTAAAGTAAGCCTTTTATTCAACTCTTGGAATGCCCTCTCGCATGAGTCATCGCACTGAAACTTGACCTCGTTTCAATTCAGTCTAGTCATATGTGCAGTTAGTTGGGAGAAGTCCTAAATGAACCTTTTGTAATTGTGACGCCCCTAAAATCGGGGATCCCGTTGACAACCCGTCAACTCGCGGAATGCTCGTGAGTGTCACTTGAGCCGATATCTCACCAATAATATCCCAATACCTAGGATTTTAACTCACGTGTTACCCCGTGTTTCATTATTCTTTTACTCTTATCGAGGTTCAATATACCCCAATATATCTCTTTTAAGGTCCATTTGTGTCAAGGGAACCAAGGAAACCAATGTCCAAAGGCATAGCAAGAAATAAGAAATCTTCAAAGTTTGAGGGAGTGTACCGGTACGCCATATCGGTACGCTAAACTCTCTGGATAGTACCGTACCGGTATGCCAAACTCCAGGAGGTTTGGTGTACCGGTACGCTCTACTGAATGCCCAAAATTTCCTGTTTCATCAATTTTTCATTTTTAGTTGATCCTAACTCCTTTCAAAATCATATAAAACTTGTATAATGATGTTTAATACATAAAACATGATCCATACAAGGTTAATACAACCCATTCCATATAATTACAATTTAAAATGGAATATAACCTAAGTTTTTTATACAAAACTTGTTTTCAAAAGCCACAAACCGGTTTTTCTTCATCTTTGAGGACCCGAATGTGAGTCCTCCACCGGTACGAACACCGCACCTAAAATATGTTCCCGTATAAGGTGAGCCAACGCTCAGTAAAAAATTTCCTACAAGGGCTACTCCCCACCTAAGTGCATATGCAATGTGTTATGCAACAAAACACAACCAAAATCCAGTCCAATTAATACTTAAGCAAGTCAATATTGAAATCTAACATACCATGCCATGAAATGAGATGATGCTCATTCATTTAATTTACCCGAGCCCTTTCCAGCTCCACAACACATGTCATGCTAATGTGTATTAACACTGAGCTTTTCTAGCTCCGACTATCTACCTTCACCCCATGTTATGCAGTGAATATCAAACCGGGCTCCCTAAGCCCCCCCCCATTTGTGTTACACACCTAATGGCTAACTAAAATCTCTGGGTCTTTCTTGGGGTGGGTATTTATGGACTTACACCAACGGTCACCCAACCGACACAAAATTCATGGACTTTCACCAATGATTTTGCATACATCGACACACTTTATGGGCTTTCATATCAATAGAAGTGCGTATCTAAATACCGGGTCTCTAACCCGAGGGATTGTCTAACCCTTCTTGCTACCCTGACCCAAGTATTTTTCATGCAATTGTGCGACTCAGTCGGACATTCAATCCAACTTTTCCGAGCCCACCCATCATCCACCTACGTGGTGTTTGATGCCAACTATGCACCCACACCCATAAATTATGATGTCTACATGCATATGCAATGTAATGAATTATTGCTATTCCAACATCGTGCCCAAATATAATGAATGTCATATGAGCAATTTTAAATCACTTGTCTACATGTCCCATGGAGATTCATATCATATGCATATGAATTCCATAAATCATCACAATGTCAATATCTCAAGGAGCACATATTAACATTTCTTTCCAACACATTTTCTAAGCATGTTATATACCCTCAAGTTATAACAACTCAATCCACACATAGGAATTTTGGCAAACACCTTCAAGGCAACAATTCATATTATCACATAAGAATTTTCACCTCATTAACAAAGCATAATATAAAACATATAGTATGCTCATATAATCACTTTTCCCATGGAATTACCAAACAAGCAATTTCCACATCACAATCTCGAGCTAAGAAATTCTATTCCAACCCATTACATACTCGTTTTTCATACCCATTTCACCTATGTCATATACATAAATGAGTGAAATACATATTCCCTTTTAACCCACACATTTCATATAACACTACAAGTAAAAAATGAACCAAAGTAGGAGAACCCTTACCTCTCGAAGTGTAAAATGACGTTGGGAAGCCCTAAGAACCCAAAACAACTTTGAATCCTCACTTTCCCAAAATCTCATTTTTTTTAACCTTCGGTTAAACCCGTCATTTTTGGTGTGGTTCTGTAGTCCTCGTCGAGGAGAGCAATTTTCCTCTTGACCCGAGTGAATCCGAAGCCTGTGGAGTTGTAGATCGTAGAGAGAAGTGGAGAGCTCCTCCTTTTTTTCCTCTCTTCCCCTCTCACGTTAACAGGCTAAAGAAATGAGGGAAAAATCTGATTTTTTCCCTATTTATACTCTTAGGATACTTGGCCCACAACACGCCACACGGCCCTTTTGTTCTCAAGTCCGTTTTCATCCCGAAATGATTAAATTTTGTCTCGGTTCAAGTTCAAATTAATTTTATTTTAATTTTTCTTTAATTATTTTCCAAATTTCAAAATTTTATTAAAAATACCATTTTTGGGTCACCCGAGACTCTACCGCCTCGCAAAATGCAAAAAATTCGATTATCTCGAAATCCGATAAAATTTGACGTGATAACTAGATTTTGCGAGACGAATCCAACGGTGAGGTCCGTATCGTAATCCGAGATCTAGAAAAATTCAGGTTTTCAACCCAAACTATAGTGACAAAATTACCATTTTGCCCTTGTTTACAAAAGTTTAAATTTATCGGATTTTACATTCTTCCCCCCTTAAAAAGAATTTCGTCCCCGAAATTCATATACACATATACATACAAACACATGCATATGCAACAATCAAATAATATCAAATAACTATAAGAATGTACCTTCATCCTCAAATAAGAAAGGATAATTAGTACGAATAGTGTCCTCGTGCTCCCATGTCATCTCCTCCACTCCTCGGTGTTGTCATAACGCCTTCACTAGCCTCACGGTCTTGCCTTGTAAAATTTGATCCTGGCTATTCATGATGCGCACTAGTCCCTCCTCGAAGGTCCCATCAGCATCAACCACAAGTTCTCCCCAATCCACCACATGAGTCGGATCCGGGGTATACTTTCGGAGCATAGAGACATGGAATACCACATGAACACCCGATAGATTTGGCGATAACGCCAATCGATAAGAAATTGTACCCACCCTCTCGAGTACGTCGAAGGGCCCGATGTACCTCGGTAACAACTTTTCCCGCTTGCCAAACCTGACCACTCCTTTGTTAGACATCACCTTCAAGAAGACATTATCTCCCACCTCATACTCTAGAGGTCGCCGCCGTCTATTAGCATAGCTCTTCTGTCGGCTCTATGCCGTGATAAGACGCTTTCAAATCAAGTCCACCTTCTCTGAGGTGTCTCTAATCAATTTCAGACCCGTAAAGGATTTCTCTCCCACCTCCGTCCAACAGAATGGAGAACTCCAAGGCCTCCCATATAGTGCCTCATAAAGTGTCATCTATATGCTCTCCTGATAACTGTTGTTATAGGCGAATTCTACTAAGGATAAGTGATCTTTTTAGCTAACCTTGAGATCTAGGACGCATGCCCGCAACATGTCCTCCAATATCTGGATAGTCCCCTCAGACTGACCTTCCGTCTTGGGAAGAAAAGTAGTGCTCATCATCAATTGTGTCCCTCATGCTCCTCCTCAGACTTGGAGTAGATCAAGATGTCATCAACAAAGACCACAAAAAACTGATCCAAATAGGGTTGGAATACCTTATGCATCAGATCCATGAATACCACTGGAGCATTTGTCAAACCAAATGACATAACTATGAACTCAAAATGCCCATACCGCGTTCTAAATGCTGTCTTAGGGCTATCTTCCTCCCTAACCCTCAACTGATGATAACCTGTACGAAGATCTATCTTAGAATAGACTCATGCCCCTCTCAGTTGATCAAACAAGTCATCAATCCTCGGCAAAGGGTACCTATTCTTGATAGTGACCCGATTCAACTGTCGATAATCAATACACAATCGAAGAGTCTTGTCTTTCTTCTTAGCAAATAGCACCGGAGTGCCCTAAGATGAAGTGCTCGGTCTAATGAAGCCCTTGTCCAATAATTCTTGTAACTAGACCTTGAGTTCTTGCAACTCAGCTGGTGTCATCCTATGTGGAGTCATAGAGATAGGCAATATACCCAGATGTAACTCAATGGTGAAGT
The DNA here is from genome assembly GCA_963454935.2 of Ilex paraguariensis. NCBI lineage: Eukaryota > Viridiplantae > Streptophyta > Magnoliopsida > Aquifoliales > Aquifoliaceae > Ilex > Ilex paraguariensis. The sequence continues at coordinate 52,313 of CAUOFW020002040.1, forward strand.
CTACATCCCTATACGGAGGTAATTCGGATAATTCACCCAAAAAAACATCCTCATACTCACAAACAACCCGAGGTAGACCCAACTCCTGTCTTGCCTCGTCTTCCAAGGTAAGGCTAGTTAGCCAATCCATCAACTGTCTGTGCCATCTAGAGTCATACACGGCTTGAGATAAAGAATCATGCTTTTCCCCCTGAAACTTGAAACAAATGCCCTTAGGCATATAAGCCGTGACCCTCTGTCAATCACAATCAATGATGACTCAGTGTGTCGTCAACTAATCCATACCAAGGATCACATCAAACTTAGACATGTTCATGACCCTAAGGTCCACGGTGAGTAGAATCCCCGAAATCTCTAACTCACAACTCTGACATATCTGATCAATTCTCAGCCTAGCTCTAAGGGGAGAACTCACATGCAGTGACTTTTCCAAGGTCTTAACCTTTAAGCCCAAGTCTTTCACACAAAATGCAGTAATAAAAGAATGCGATGCAGCAGAATTAAACAATACTCTAGCCCATAAGCGAGAGAGTAAAAATGTACCCTGTATCATCGACAGATCTGCCGGCTCAATCTGTGGCATCATGGCATAGACACGCCCTTAGGTCCCTGAAGTACCGGCTTGTGAGCCCTAGGCTCGTCCTCTACCCATGCCCTGGCCCAATTGGCCTGTTTACGGAGTCCCCGCACGAGAAGTAGTAGGGCCTTGTGCAGCGCCCTGATACTGGTACTGGTTCCCCTGGCCCATGGTGGGATAGGGAGAAATGTATTGTGTCTGTGGTTGCCCCACTAAAGTTTGAGACTGAGATGAGCCATAGCTATGGGATCCCTGCCTCTAGGGACAATCCTGCTTCATGTGACCCGGCTAGTAGTAATAGAAATATGTCCTCTGCCCCGCCTAATATGTAATACGTTAATTTCTCCTACCTTGGGAGGATTGACCCCGGCCTTGGCCTTGATAACCATGACCCTGTCCCTAAGGAGTACAAGTTCTTTGTCTCTTTCTTGAGCTAGAAGAAGAGGATTGGCCCTCCTTCTTCTTGTCCTTGGCACCTGAATCTTGGATGCTTCTTACGTCCTTAATCTCTCTCTCAATGGTCATAGCTGTGGTGACCATCGAGTCTAAGTCTTGCAGAAGAATACCCACAATCTTGCCTCAGATGGACAACTTTAAGCCATCCTCGAACTTCCTGACTTTGGTCGTATCTGTGGCCACATAGTCATCGGCGAAACGTGCTAATTCCATGAATTTAGCCACGTACTCCATCACCGTCATGGTACCTTGCTTCAAGTCTAGAAACTCCCGGGCTTTTGCATGTCTAGTAGTCGTTGAGAAAGTACTTGGCCATGAAGAGCTCCTTGAACTCTACCCATGACATCGCCTCCAAGTTCTTAGAGTCTTTTACCTAATCCCACCACCCTTGGGATTCTCTCTCTAGCTAAAATGTAGCCAGAGTTATCTTCATGGCATCGGAGGTGATCTCCATAGCCCTCAATTTCCATGCTTTATAATTTTATTTGTTCTGAATTCATGGACAGGTCAAACATCTTCTTTTTTTGTCCTTACTCATTACTTTTGCAACTGTGGTGAGAAGTTATATATTCTTTCGATGGTAGATCATTAGTCATAACTCCAAGTAAGGCCTCACTATACATATGTCACGTGCCAATACATGATAGGCCCCAACAATATATGGTGATCTATGATTGCGAGAAACATAGAGCTTATTAGAGTGGATCTAGATCTTGTAATTGATTTATATTGATTGAAAAGTAAGAATAGTAAATTTGTAGGTATTAATTCATTTGAAAAAAGTAATTACATATATGGATTTCAACCATGAGGAAATTTTCCAAGTTCCAACTTATTCATATTTCTTCAGCCAAACATCCACGACCTTGAAGCTCGGTTAGCTCAAATGTGATTTTCCTTGATCCACCATGACAAAAACACTGGCTATGACTGCAACATTCAACTCAATCAAAAACCCAGTTCATTGATACATTCCTCAAAGAATATCTAGGAAATGAATAGTTGTTTGTGCTTAATGTGTATAATACATGCTTTATAAGGTCTGAAAATAGAAGAATTGAATTGTGGTCAATTGTCCATGAGCTCCATTCCCCTGCACAGTTCTTCTTGCCACTGTGGCCTTAACTTCCATACCTCTTGCATTATTTCTATCAATAACAACTTAACCATGGCCTTAACAACTTTATATCCAACAATAAATTTCTCAGTCATTCCTCCTCTTTACCTATCGCTGCCAACGCCATAAATTCAAATTCATTTGTTGAATGAGTAATAAACATACGTTTCTTAGAAACCCATGATATTGCTCCACCACCTAAAGTGAAAATCCAACCAACCGTTGATTTGTTATCATTAATACTAGTTATCCAACTAGCATCACTATAGCCTTCTAGTACCAAAGGAAATTTGTTATAAAACAAGGCAAATGACTTTATCCTTTTAAGATAATCGAGAACTCTTCCAATAGCCTTCCAATGTTCGGTACTAGGATTACTTGTGTACCTTGAAAATTTGCATATAGAAAAGGTAATATCAGGTCTAGTAAAATGCATACCATACATTAAACTACCAATTGCACTTGCATAGTCTAATTGACTAATAGATCTACCCAAACTTTCTGCTAATTTGTTGGAAACATCAAATGGTGTATTAGCTTCTTTAATTCTCAAGTGGTTAAACTTTGGAAGGTTGTTAGCCTTGCACGCTTGATAGAAGTAGAACAGCTTGAGGTCTATAGTGACTCACAGCTTGTGGTAAAATAGATAGAAGGGTATTATGAGGCCAAAGGCGAAAAGATGGCTCTCTATCTTAGAAGGGTGCAGGAGCTGATCAAGAAGTTTGTGCAAATTAAATTCAAACATGTCCCTAGAATAGAGAATTCATGAGCAGACGCGTTAGCAAGGTTAACAACTACTTCTCAGGAGAACTTGGACAGGTTGATTCCAGTGGAGCACTTAGTAGAACCATCAGTAGGAATTCACAAAAAGGTGCTCCTAGTCTTGAATTTAACAAGGTAGATGGAACCCATCCGAGATTACCTGCAAAATGGAACCCTTCCAATAGACCCTAAGGAGGCAGCGAAACTAAGGGTGAAGTCGGCCATAATCTCCATCTTACAAGGTAACCTGTATAAGCGAGGTTTTTCAACACCTCTCCTCAAGTGTGTGGGAGACGAGGACGCAAACTATATACTTAGAGAGGTTTGTGAGGGAGTATGCGGTAACCATATTGGAGCCCGAACTTTGATAGGAAAAATTTTAAGGCAAGGATACTACTGGCCCACCATGCTCAAAGATGCCACATACGTGTTAAGAAGTGTAGGGTCTATCAACGGCATACCAATATCCCTCATTGCCCACCAGAGCTCCTGACAACGATAGTAAGGCCTTGGCCATTCCAGCAGTGAGGCTTAGATATTCTAGGGCCCCTCCCAGTGAGTGTGGGACAATGCATGTTCGTTATTATTGGAGTGGATTTCTTCACCAAATGGGTAGAAGTAGAGCCCTTGGCAACAATTATTCAGAAAAAAGTGCAGAACTTCATTTGGAAGTCCATTGTCTGCAGGTTTGGAATTCCTAGAGCAATCATCTTTGACAATGGAAGACAGTTTGATAGCCCACTTAACCAACCTTCCCGAAGATGGTAGTCTTCGGTATAGGGGAAGGGTTATGGTTCCCAGTTAGCGGATCTTAGAGAGAAGATCCTTAGGAAGTTCCATTGCTCCTGATTTACTGTGCTTCCAAGTGGCACAAAGATGTACCATAATCTTCGTCGCTAGTATTATTGGAGCAAAATGAAGAGACATGTTGGAGATTTTGTTACACGATTTCTGACGTGTCAACAAGTCAAGGCTGAGCACCAGAGACCAGCAGGGTTACTCCCAGCCTTTAGAGGTGGCTGAGTGGAAGTGGGAGCATGTCACGATGGATTTTGTGACCTAGTTGCCATGGACATCGCGGGGACATGATGCTGTGTGGGTGATAGTGGATTAGCTTACGAAGTTGGCACACTTTTTGGCAGTATGGATGACCATCACACTAGAGAAATTCTATAGGTTGTATATACAAAAGATTGTCCGGTTGCATGGGGTGCCTGTATCTATAGTATCGAATCGAGATCTCAGGTTTACGGCTCACTTTTGAGAGAGTTTTCAACAGGCCATGGGGACACAGTTGATGATGAGCACAACTTTTCATCCCTAGACGAATGGTCAGTCAGAGAGGACCATCAAGATATTAGAAAACATGCTACGAGTATGCGTCCTAGATCTCAAGGGTAGTTGAGAAGAGCATTTATCCTTAGTGGAGTTCGCCTATAATAACAGTTATTAGGTGAGCATTCAGATGCCATCCTATAAGGCACTATATCGAAGGCCTTGTTGTTCTCCAGTCTGTTGGATGGAGGTAGGAAAAAGACCCTCTACGGGTTTAGATTTGGTTAGAGACACCTCAGAGAAGATGGACTTGATACAAAAACATCTTCTTAGGGCTCAAAGTCGACAGAAGAGCTATGCTAACAGACGATGACGACCTTTAAAATTTGAGGTGGGAGATCACGTCTTCTTGAAGGTAATGCCTAAGACGGGAGTGGTTAGATTTGGAAAACAAGGAAAGCTATCACCGAGGTTATCGGACCCTTTAAGGTATTCAAGAGGGTGGGCACAGTGGTTTACAAATTAGCATTACCGCCAAATTTATCAGGGGTTCACGCAGTAATCCATGTCTCTATGCTCCGAAAGTATACTCTAGATCCGACACATGCAGTGGATTAGGGTGAGTTGATTGTTGATGCAGATGGGACCTTCGAGGAGGGATCGGTGCGTTTCATGGATAGCCGAGAGCAAGTTTTGCGAGGCAAGACCGTGAGGTTAATGAAGGTGCTGTGACAGTACCGAGGAGTGGAGGAAACGACATGGGAGCGTGAGGATACCATACGTACCAACTATCCGTTCCTATTCGAGGATGGAGGTACAAGTTTTATAATTTTAATTATAATATTATTGTTGCATATGCATGCGGTTAAGTGTGTATGTGTGTGTGAATTTCGGGGATGAAATTCTTTTAAGGAGGGAAGAATGTAAAATTGGGGTAAATTTAAACTTTTTATGAAAAATGGTAAAACTATAATTTGTTACTATGGTACGGGTTGTAAACCTAAAATTTTCTAGACTTCAGATGATGAAACGAACCTCAGTGTTGGATTCGTCTCGCAAAATCTAGCTACCTCGTCAATTTTCATCAAATTTTGTGATAGTAAGATTTGTTGCATTTTACGAGGCAGTCGAGTCTCGGGTGACCCAAAAATAAAATTTTTTAATAAAATTTTAAAATTTCAAAATTAATTTAAGGAAAATTAAAACATATGTAGAGATATATATCACTTGCCTTTGTTTGTGAAATTGATGAAATGGGTAGGTTGATAGAAAAATATATTCACTTACCTATGTTTGTGGAATTGAAATGGATAGGTCAATAGAAATATATATCACTTACATATGTTTGTGAAATTGATAAAAGTGGTATGAAAACGGGTATAGAAACGGTTTAAAATAAATTCCTAGTATGAAATTGGTATGTGGTAATTACCTGTATAATTACTTGAAAATTGGTGTTATGTGGGCATGCTATGTCTTTGGGAATAAAGTGTGTTATTGGCATATGTTATGTAATAATATACTTGTGATGTATTGTTGGATATAAAAATGTTGGTGTATGCTTATAGATATATCGACATTGTGATGGAATTGGTAATTTTATGCCTTAGATATGAATTGACATGGAATATGTATAAATGTGGTAAATTTGCTCACATGACATTCATTACATATGGGGCATGACTTCGATATAGTAATGGTATATTACATTGCATTTGCACGGACGCATCGCATTCATGGGCACGAGACATGGGTGTGGGTATGGGTGTGTGCATGGTTTGTTCAAGCACCATACTTGGTGGTTGATGGGTGAGCTCGAAAAATTTGGATTGAAAATCCGACTAAGTCACACGACTGCATGAAAATTGGGTTGGGGTTAGCAAGAAAGGCTAGATAATCTCTCGGGTGAGAGGCCCGGTGAATGGATACGCACTACGTTGGTATTAGAGCCCATAGAGTGTGTCAGTGTACATGGAACTGTTAGTGGAAGTCCATAAATTCTGTGTCGGTTGGGTGCTATTGGTGTAAGTCCATAAATACCCACCCTAAGAAAGACCTAGATATTTTAAATAGTCATTGGGTGTGTAATGCCAATGGCGGGGCTTGAAAAGCTGATTTTTATACTCATGAGATTGCATGGGGGAAAAGGAGTCAGGAAGGGCTTGGGTTGAGTTGCATGAGTGGGTATCATCTCATATCAGGGCATGACATGTTAGCTTCCAACTTAGAATTTCTAAATCTTGGTTGGAATGGTTGTTGCTTGTTTATGTGTTGCTTGTTTATGTGTTGCATGTGAGCATTTCATATGCATCTACGTTGGAGAGTAGCCTCTGTAGGAAATGTTCTACTGAGCGTGGCTCAACTTTTATGGGAAAAACATTTTGGGTGCTGGTGGTACGTTGGCCAAAGGCTCTCACTCAGGGCCTCAAGTATGAAGAAAACCGAAATGTGGCTTTATTTTGAGTGTTTTGTAAAGTATTATGAAAATCTAGTTTGACATATAAATTCATGTAAATTAATGTAATTGAAATTGTATGGACCTTGTGTTATATGAAATATTGTCATTACACATGTGTTGGATGAAAAAAGGATAGGTTGGAATGAGTTGGAAATGCAAAACAGGTGAAATAGGCAAAAGTCGACAAAGCATACCGGTAGGGTGTACCAGTATGACGAGGTCCAATGGGCAACTCATACTGGTAAGGTATACCAATACAACTTTGTCTAGAAGGCAAAGCCTACCGGTAGGGATTTTCCAGTAGGCTCACCCTACTGGTATGCCCTACCGTTAGGACTTCCAAAAATTTGAAATTTTAAAAATGTTTTACCATGCTTTTGGGCCATGTGTCCTTCTTCCCAATGATGTAAATGGACTATAATGGAGTATGAAATGTGGTACATTGGACCACGATTTGATTAAATGATAAGATGTACACAGGTTACATGGGTGGGTTATAATCCCGATTAAGGGGATGCTATTGACATGATGTCGGATTGTGCGATAATCACGGGTACTTTCGCGGGTTGCAGGGTGGTCAACAGTAGAAAAAAGGACCCCCAATTTTAGGGGGCGTCACAG
>CAUOFW020002041.1:0-59534 GCA_963454935.2 Ilex paraguariensis
CCACCACGGTCATTGTCACCCACCATAACCATCACCGTCTCCTCTCACCCACTTCTCACCTCCACTACAAACCGATACTTAAAATTTTTTATCTCTTCTCTATATGTTTGTGATTTGATTTTGGATATTTTTATATAAATATGTTTATTGTTTATCATTTTTTATTATTCTGTATCTTCAAGCACATGCAATAACTAGTATTTTAATAAGCGTAATTTTTTATATAATTGATAAAAATAAAATAAAAATATTTTATTTAATTATATCTTATTTAATTCTTAAAAGTTCATTAAAATTAAAAGATTAAAATTACTAAGCATAATAGATACAAATGACAAAAAAAGGCTAATTATATTTTTTACCAAATAAAGGCTAATCAAAACATTTAGAATTAATTTAATGAATTTTTATACGTTGAAACTCTTGCCATTAACTTTATTATTATTTATATCCACAATCATATTATCACTTAGCTATTTACTATTTATTTGATTATATAATAAAATATATTATCTATCATATCGGTGATAATTACTAAAATAAATGTTAAAATTATAAGTAAATTCATGAATATATCATACCTTGGTTTTGATTAAAAAATAGGGTGGACACAATTTAATATATTAAAAAAATACTTAAAATATATATAAGTAATTTTAGAAAAAAAAATTTAAGTGTGGGTATGTGCCCCCCCTAGGCATAAGGTGTCTCTGCCTTTGCCCTTGGATGATTGGCTTGTATCTGATGATGCACAAATTGAGTTTGTATATCACTTGTCAAATGAACAGTAATAAATGCAGTAGTAAAAGAGAGAATGATAGTAAATGATGAGTCAAGTCTAAGGGCCCAACCCACGTTGTAAGCCCAGTTTAAATTAAGAGCTTGACTTAAGAGAGATCCAGTAAGTCCAGCCCAAAGTGATATATGTCGGATCAAGCTCATCAGGGTTCGAGGAGCTACATCAGCGAGCATGCATGATTATCCAAGAGCTTCATCCACACCGCATTGGAAAGAGTCAACCCCCCCACGTCATCCTTTGACCAAATCTTATGGGGAACGTCGTAACTGTCTCATCCGTTGAAAAGAAGGCGTCAGCTCCACCAGATTAGCCACTTAGTTACTAATAAGTCGCCTTAATCTGTTAGGAGGCAACTATAAATTGTAAGTCCTGCCAACACTTGAGGGGCATCACACTCATGTGAGTACATCCTCTACTCTTCCCTATCTTAGCTTGTATCTTTCTGCTATCACTATACACCTTGACGTAATAAAACACTAGGCGACCCTAACCCTTCAAAGTGGACGTAGGTCACATTGACCGAACTGTAAATCCTTATGTTATTTTCTCTTTCTTTACTTTATTACTGCATTTATTATTGATCACTTGACAGTTGGTGTGCAAAATCAATTTGTGCATTATCAGTTCTGTGTAAGACAAGAAAGTGCTTCGTTTGGTTGTCAGGTAAGTTAACTAAGGTTGTGGTGTGAAATGCTTAACTATACAAGGGGCTGTATACCAGTCAACTACGAAGAAAGAGACCAGGGAGGAATTAAGGTCAATTGCTTCGAGTTCAAATAACAACTTCCTATTGGGTCAATCACATTTATTAGAAATGGACAATAGAGTGGTTGTACCAGCCAAAACTCATCTACGTATTATTGTAACACTTGCTAATGTACCTCATAGTTGGGGGAGATAAAATGCCTCATGGCAACCTTGGTTAAGACACAGAAACCCCTATGCAAGAACAAGCCAATAAGCTATCAGAATAAGGCAAAAGATTCCAAGATAACTATCTTCTTGTCTACAACAACTTCACTAATTATGTCAACTCGCAGATGTCAACAATAGGCAGGGCGAGGTCATGGCAAGACCAAAAATCCCTATTCGAGATGAGAATCAATCCTAAGAATTCTTGTTATACCAATGGTGATCACCACCAGATCCATGAATCAGCCTGAAGACAATCCAGCTACTACTTCTCATGGTGGAGACCCTCATTTCTAAGAGAATGAGGACAAAAATCAAAGCGTGGAGCATGAGAGCCATTTCCATGACAATTTCAAAGGAGCTCTCAATCACTAGGATGAAAAAAATAAAAGAGGTACAAAATCAACTCGGTGACATCTTCAACGCTATAAAAGCACAAGGACCTGAAACCATGGACTACCTTGTTAGGCAAACTGACACATCTTTTGTGCTAGATGTGGCAAATTACCCTCTTCCCCAGAAATTCAAAATGTCATCCATCAAAACTTTTGACGGTACCAAAGACCCACTTGATCACCTCGAAATCTATAAGACTTTAATGTAGCTGCACAACATCCCCAACGAAATCATATATAGGGCATTCCCAACTACCTTGAAGGGATCAGCCCAGCAATGGTTTGTCAATCTTTCCCTAGCCTCCATTGGCTCATTTGCTGAGCCAAGTAAGTCCTTCGTGTCACACTTCATTGGAGGACGTCGCCACCAGAAGCCTGCCACTCACCTGCTCAGTATAAAGTTGGACCGAGACAAGAGCCTAAGGAGGTACCTCACTCGTTTTAACGAGGAGGTCTTTCAGCTCGAGGAGCCAAATGATAAGGTCACCATGACCGCCTTCCTGGATGGCCTTCAGTCGTCAAGCTTCTTCTTCTCAGTGATGAAGTGCCCACCGAAGAGCATGCCAGAGTTACTAGCGAAAGCCTAGAAGTATATGAATGTTGAAGACATCACAAGGGCCAGATGAGATGAGTTTTCTGGAATAGAGGAAAAAATAAAGCAAAGAGACATGGACGACAAGAAAGAGAGTGGAAACAAACGCAACAGGATAGAGAGGGTAACAAATGCAACAGGATAGAGAGGGTACCTGTGAAAGATCGGCTTAGTCCTGCCCCTCAGAGGGATCAACAAGCCTTCACTCCCTTCAATGTCGCTGTCGGGCACATCCTATTCCAAATCCAGGATGATCCCGTAATAAAGTAGCTAGGGAGAATGAAATCTCCCCCAAACCATAGGAACCCAAACAAATATTGTCGCTTTCATTGCGACTATAGTCACAACACCGACGACTACTATGACCTCAAGAGATAAATTGAGGAGCTCATACAACGTGGTCATCTACACTAGTATGTTGCTGGTAGGGGTCACGCGCTGCCACTGCCTCATAATCAGGAGGACCAACAACCCATAGAAAAAATTCACACCATCTTTGGAGGGCTTGTAAGAGGAAGAGAATCTTTCTTCACCATAAAGGCCCATGCCAAAAAAGCTAGGCACCTCGATGATCTACACCCGTCCTAGGCGCCCAAGCACAGAAATACCGAGGTCATATCCTTCTAATACAAGGACCTAGAAGGAATCCAGCACCCCCACGACGACCCTTTGGTGCTTACTATGACCATTGTCAACTTCCAGGTGCGAAGGACTCTTATGGATAATAGAAGCTCTACGGACATCTTGTTCGCAGAAGCCTATGACAAGCTTAACCTGGGAAGAGAAAGATTGCAGCTCATCAGGTCGTCTCTCATCGGATTCTCAGGGGAGAAGGTGTATCCCCTAGGGTCCATCACCTTACCAGTCACCACTAGCATGACACCTCAAAGCTCTACAGTCATGGTTAACTTTCTGGTGATAGACAACCCGTTAGCTTACAACATCATCCTAGGGCGACCCGCTCTCAACACCCTAAGAGCGGTGCCTTCCACCTACTACCTTATCCTCCATTTTTCAACTCCAAATGAAATCGGAGAGGTCCGAGCACATCAAGTAGCTGCAAGAGAATGCTACATCTCCTCCATGAAGACCAGAAAGTCACAAGAGGCCATACAAGTGGAGGTCCTTGATCCGAGGGATGATGCCACATTGGAGAGAAGAGAATTAGTGGAGTTCACACCAGTGATCCTAGATGAGGAACATCCAAACAGAAGAGTGTGCATTGACTCCTACCTTCCTAAGAATCTAGCCTGCCAGTTTATAGATTTTTTGAAGTGCAATATGGATGTTTTTACATAGTCACATGAAGACCTCCAGGGCATCCACTCTGAGGTCGCCACACACTGCCTCAACGTCGACCCTCATTACAAGCATGTTCGCCAAAAGCTAAGGAGTGCCTCCACTAAAAGGGCTCAAGCGATGGATAAGGAGGTGAAAAAGTTGATAGAGAACGGGGCGATCAGAGAAGTAGCATATCCTGTGTGGCTGTCAAATGTGGTGATGGTGACCAAAGCCAATGGGAAGTGGCGCCTCTGCATCTAGTTTACCAAGCTCAACAAGGCGTGTCCTAAAAACAGTTACTTGCTGCCTCAAATTGACCTCCTCATTGACGCCACCATAGGACACAAGTTGTTCAACTTTCTGTATGCATACTCTAGATATAATCAGAACAACATGCACCCCCCAGACCAAGAGAAGACATCATTTATCACTCTGAAAGAGACCTATTGTTACAGGGTCATGCCCTTCGGTCTAAAAAATGCAAGAACAACCTACGAACGGCTGGTGAACATGATGTTCCAATCTTAGATTAGGAGAATAATGGAGGTATACGTGGATGATATGCTGGTAAAAAGCCTTGTTGTGGCAAACCACATAAACCACCTCCAAGAAACCTTTGATGTTCTCAGGTCATACCGCATGAAGTTGAACCCTGAGAAGTGTGCCTTTGGCGTCGGGTTGGAAAAGTTCCTAGGCTTTATGGTCAACTAGAAAGGAATTAAGGCGAACCTTGACAGATAAAAACCAACAAAAATCATCCTCGACATGAAATCACCCACCTCAACCAAGGAGCTCCAGCGCCTCAATGAGAGAATTGTAGCACTCAACAGATTTGTAACCAAGTCTGCAGACAAATGCTTACCCTTCTTCAAGATCCTCCGAAAAGCCTTCGAGTGGGAACTTGAAGCAGAGGAAGCCTTTCAAAAGCTTAAAGCCTATTTGTCTACACCCCCTTCCTTTTATATGCTACACAAATTGAAACTCTATATTTGTACATTTTTACTTCCCCATCAACAGTAAGCTCTATCCTCATCAGAGATAATGACGGAGTGCGAAAGCCTATTCATTACTTGAAAAGAGCATTCCGAGGAGCAGAAATAAGATATTCAGGGCTAGAAAAGCTGGCGCTCGCCCTAATCTCAATGGCAAGGCCTCTCCGCTCTTATTTCTAGAGTCACACCATTGTAGTTGTCACAGACCAACCTCTAAAGAGAGTTCTAGGAAAGCCAGATGTACCAGGGAGACTATTTAAGTGGGCAGTGGAGTTAGGTGATTTCAATGTCCAGTACTAATCAAGAGCTACTATCAAAGCACAAGCCTTGACAGACTTTATTGTAGAGTTCACACTGGCAGAGGAGGAGAGCAGCGGGCCCTCAACACTTCAAGCCTCATCACAAACATACCCAGACACTAAGGAGCCAAGCCTGGCACGCAAAATAACCTGGCGCCTTGCGAGGGTATCCAGGACATCCAGAAGTCCCAATCAAACACCCAGGCGCCCAAGCCAAGGGCCCAGACACCCACAATGGCCTCCAAGGCCTCCTCTCTACCACTATGGGAGCTTTACGTGGATGGTTCTTCGACCAGCAAAGGAGGAGGAACATGTCTAATCATGATCAGCACCAACGACACTCCTATCAAGTATGCTGTGAAGCTCCACTTCACCTCTTCTAACAATGAGGTAGAATATGAAGTGCTCTTATCTGGCCTAAGGTTTGAGATCAAAATGAAAGCCCAACACCTCATCAATTATAGTGATTCTTAGCTAATAGTTAACCAAGTGAAGGGTGAGTTTGAAGCAAAAAAAGCCAAAACGGTGGAGTACTTGGCTATGGTGCGAGCCTTACTTACTAAGTTCCACCACTTCCAGATATATCGCATTTTGAGCCTTACTTACTGGCCACACTCGTTTCATCCTCGAAAGCCCCATCAGGCCTAGCATTCATCGGTCACCAGTTCGAACCAAGCAAACTAGACGTGGAAGCCACAATGTCAACTGTGCATCTGCTGAGTCAAACTAGATGACCTTGATAAGGTCATACCTCTAGGAGGGTGTATTTTCAGATGACCCATAGAGGCCAAGAAAATCAGGATGAGAGCCTCCAAATTTATCATCTTATAAGACATCTTGCACAAGAAAGGCTACTCCTTACTACTACTTCAGTGTCTTTCACTAGAAGAAGCTAACTATGCCATACGAGAAATCCATGAAGGGATTTGTGAAAATCACTATGGAGGATGCTCCATCACCCACAAGGTAATCAGGCAAGGTTACTTCTGGCCTAGCATGGTGAGGGACGCCTAGGAGTTCACTAGAAAGTGTGACAAGTGCTAGCACTTTTGCCACTGTGCCCAGACAGCTGCCATAAGAGCTGATAGGCATCACAAGTCTGTGGCCCTTTTTCAAATGGGGCATCGACATCTTGGGCTCCCTACCTCTGAGCAGAGGGCAATGCAAGTTCGTGGTGGTAGCCGTCGACTACTTCACTAATGGGCGGAGGTTGAACCCTTAGCAAAGATAACAGACACGAAGGTAAAAGATTTTATTTGGAAGAACTTGGTTTGTCGCTTCGGGATGACCCACACCATAGTCAGCGACAACGCCAAGCAATTCAACAACAAGCTCTTGAATTTGTTTTGCTCTGACCTCCAGATAAAACAACCTCATTCCAGCCCAGCACACCCATAGGAAAATGGACATGCAGAAGTCATGGTCAGAATAGTATTACGCAACCTAAAGACAAGGTTTAAAAGAGCGAAGGGTCAATGAGTTGATGAACTTCCAAGTGTATTATGGGCCTACCGAACGACACCGAGAACCCTAACTAGAGAAACTCCCTTTTCTCTCGCCTTTGGTGGTATTGTGAGCAGTACCACAGTGTGCTACTTGGGTACTGCTCTCATATGGTGCTTCGGCTTATATGGGGGTGGGGAGATGACTCTTTCCCCGATGTGGGACAGAGGTAAAGGCTACTGTGGGGGTTTGCCCCGCAGGTTAGCCGAAATCCTTTGTGGAGAGCGGGATATCCCGGTAATTGGAGGAAATGCTCTTGGAAGACAGGGGTCCGGTAATGGACCAGGGTCTTCACATCATGCAAGCAGTTTTTCTAAGGGCAGCCCTCTTATGGGTCGCCACAAACTCAGCCTGGAAAGCTCTACCATCAACTTCAAGCTCAGCAATCCTTCCTTGAGCATCAAGAAGCTCCCTTTTCACAGCCTCATGACTATGCTTTAGCTGGCCGTAATAAACAGTTCTTGAAAAAAGACATATAGAGGTAGTTGAAACTTGAAAGAAGGCAAAAGACAAAAGAATGTCAAACGCCTAAGGAAGGACAGAAAAAAGGGAGACAACTAGGCCTGTCAAAATCCAACACGACACGATTAATCGACACGGATTAAACGGGTTTATGTGAGACCTTAACGGGTTCGGGTGATAAACGGGTTGACTCGTTTAACACGTTTAATAAACGGGTCGTATTCGGGTGAGACATGTTAACCAGTTTACCAGTTTAAACAAAATTAATATAATAATAAATTGAGAATTAATTTAAAAAATTTAACCAATTTTTTTTAATGACAACTACACATAAAATATATAAAGTAATTTTCCCCCAACCCTAATCTAATTTCATCTACTCTCAACGGCTGAAGTGTTGTGCCTCTAAGTTCTCCATTCTTTCTCTCTTTCTTTTTCTCTCTCTCTCTCTCTGCAAGCTTTGGTTTTGCTCCTCTCTCCATCTCCGCTGAACCGAACGGTTGAAGCTTGAGTCGCTGACCATAGTAAATCTTTAGACATTTTCAGATCTGTATTTAGTTGATTTTAGATATGTATTTTAGATCTATATTTAGAGCCGAACGGCTAAAGCTTGTCATTTTAGATCTATATGTTGTCATTTGTGGGTTGAGCTATTTAAAGGTTGTCGGGAGGAGGGGGAATGGTGTCGTATTTGTAGAATTCTTGGTTATAAAGTGCCATTTTTTGTGGATTTGTTGATTCCCACATGTCGATTTACTTGGACAGTGGTGTTGGGTGTCTGTGTGTGTTGGTCGTGGATCACTTGTCTGTGTGGTCATGCCTTGATAAGTTTTTTTACTTGAATTCAGCTGGTTGATTAGGATTGAAAACTCAAGACATAATTCTCTGTAAATTACCTCCTTGCTTTATAAATTGTACATATGGAAGGAGTGGATACGAACAAATTTTAACCTTGGGCTATAGCCTGGTTTTCTACCCTGCATGTACCACTTTTGTTTGTTTTGCTTTATTAATTTTCTAGCTTTCTTTATCCTATATAATTAATACACCACATAAAAATTGGGCCTGCATTATGGCAGCTTGAATGCTTGATGAAGAAGACTGATGTATATGGTTTACAAGTATTATTTTTCTCATTATCAGAATTCATGTGATTATTGATTCATTTATGTTTTGTTGTAGATGATTCGGAAGAGGAAATATATGATGATGTTTTCAATCAAAATATGAAGTCTAATAAAGCTATATCCGCTCAATGTTATAATTGTACATCTATCATTGATCATGACTAAAAAGAGGTAATGCCAAATTTTTGTTACTTATTTAGTTATGAGTCTATTTAATTATTAATGTTATATAATATTTTATTTTAATTTGTGTAGGACATGAGAATTTGGTTGTTGAATCTGCTCGTTGTCGTGGAGGTGGAGATATAATCTCTTTCACAGAATTTTGTGAATCATGGAATTTGTCGTTGTTTGGGTTTGTGATTTGTAATATGATGGTTATTTGGTATAATTGTGTTATTTCGGATTGTATTTATGATTTGTAATATGGTTGTTGGTGAAATTTGGCTATTTTGGATTGTAGTTTGCACTTTGTAATATGGTGTGATATTTCTAAATATCACATTTATTTATGTTAGTTTGATAGTTTTATAAAGTTATATAACATTTTTAAATAAATAGATAAATGGGTCAAACAGGTGATTTATAGTGTTAAATGAGTGAAACGAGTGGTAAACAGTTAAATGGATCAAACGAGTGGTTTACCGTGTTAACCCGACCCAATCTAACCCGACTTGTAAAATTATACGTGTTAAATGAGTCATGTTGTGTTACCCATTTATTAAACGGTTCGTATTCGTGTTTCAATTTTTTACCTGTTTATTAAACGTGTTTTGTACGAGTTCACATGATTTTCACCCGTCACCCCGTTTAACCCGACACGTAACCATTTAACCAGACACGTTTGACACCCCTAGAGACAACAGACACTTACCTGATCCAGACCTTCCAGAAAAGTGCTGATGATTCCCTTGGTGCCCAGAGCACTAATCTCATTAACATCAGTCAGGAACACAAACCTCCAAAGTCGATCCCTGATGAGTCGCGCATTACCCAACATGGAGCCAATCTGAGTAGGTGCCCCAGTAGAAGTTCTCACAGGAGGAGTTGATGAATGAGGGGCAGGAGGTGTGATCGACAGGGGAGTCTCTGTAATATCAGTCACATCTAAAGGAGTCGCCAATTGAGGAGGTACCACTGGAGGGGTCACTTGAGGGGAGGTCGCCAAAACATCACTCATCCTCACCACCTTAGGAGGAGGAGGGCTCCTACTAGAATAACATAATTCAACCACCGTTCTATCCACTACATAAGAGATAAAATGTTATTTAAATAAAAACCAAGTAAAGGAAGAAAGTACAAGAGAATAAACGTATCCTTTCTCTTCAAGGAAAAATCGTCAAATCTCGAAGAGGGTGCGCTAGCCTTAGCACCAGCTGCAAGGAAACCGCTGGCTCCACTATCTTTGAGCATGAAAGCCCCAATGTCCTTTTACAAGATGAGCCCTCACAGCCTGCAACTTCCACTCTTGGTTTTTTGGGAGCATAGGAGAATCTACAAAGAGTGCAATGGGTACACACAAAAAAAAGGCGAAGGAGAGAGAGTAAGTGTAGGGCATACCAACTTTCTTAAGAGTATCCCATCCTGTTGGTACCAAAGCCCCAATAGCCTCTGAAGCCCACTTTCCGCTGACGAACATTAAGCGAGACTTCCAACTATGACATTTGGAGCGTAATCTGGTAATCAACTTACCTCCTCTCGTAGTAAAATAGTACCAGCCTCGATTAGGAGCAGGAGTCTCACTCAAAGTATAAGCGGCATAAAACTCATCAAGAGAGGCATCCTCATGATGCACCTTCCTCCACAATGCCAGAAAATCAAGCAAAACTCTCAAACCATTGGGTGTCAACCGTTCTGGTGTTAGTGAAAAGTAATGCATAATACGACAAATGAAATAGGGCAGTGGAAACCTAAGCCCAGCCTTAAGCATTTCCTCATAGATAGCAATGTCTCCAAAAGGAGTCATCACAAGGAGACTCACCCATCTCAGCTCGACGGCACAGTATCGTTGGAGGAATGTAGTAAGTGGAGACAATCTGCAAAATATCGGCATCCGTATTGAGAGTACTAGAAATGGTATTTACTTTGGATCCATCGTTGTCAAGAGCTGCCTTCTCTCGGTGCTTTCTATTGGGAGTGCATGAAGAGTTGCCCGATCCACTACCAAGGAGGCCTTAGGGAATCTGATTTTGAGAAGTTTCTTAAAGGAGCCAGATCATCTACCACGTTACTAGAATTGTTGGCGCCATCAGCTCCTCGCGAGCACCTGGGTTACCCCAACCACAATGCCGAGGGCCTGGGCCGTTTGCCTGGGACGCCTGGCCAGAGGCGTCTAGCGCACCAGCCTCCTCCCTCGCCTCGTCAACACTAGTGCCCAGTCCTTTGGTGCGAACAACTGGCTCGCCCAACAGTTGGTCCTCCTCCCTCGCAAAGCCCCACGCGCAAATAGCCCTAGCGTGCGAACAACAGCCTGATCTGGAGCGAAGCCCTTTGCGTGAGCAGCCTGCTCGCCCAAATCGGAGCCCGCTTGCTTGCCCAGACCGGTGCCCAACACTACTGTCTCCCCTGCACGCACGACCTACTCCTACTTGCCCAAATCAGAGCCCGCCTGCTATCCTAGTGCGCCCAAGCCGCCGCTTCCCCTGTGCGTGTAGCTGACTCACGCAGCACCTCCATCGCCATGGAAATCGGTGAACCTTCGTATCTCCTCTCCTTTGCTCGACATTAATTTCTGAGAACTCATCTGAGGAACAAAATCTCTAACATTGGGTCTTCAAATATTTCTAGAAGAAACTCTATCCCAAAAATGGGTGGAATGGGGAAGAAACTCCTTATTTGTAGCCTAAGGTTTTTTAAAAATCCTATTAAGGAATGGAAAAAGGGGGAAGTCTCTATTTGAAACCAAGGGTTCTCCTAGAATTCGAATATAAAATGGGGAAGGACTTGAGAAGTCCTACAAAGGTGGAATATATCAGGAATGAAAGGAGTGTCTAAGGAATCCAAGTTCAAAAAAGGTTGATCGCTATTTTGACCATAACTTTTGATCTATTTTTTCAAACGGGGCCCATAATATATCAAATTGAAGCTCTCGGCAAGCCTTACAAGACTTATTGCCTTTGGCCATGATAGCGCTGTTAAAAGCCCAAATAATGCATAAAAACATATGTTTTGGCCTCCCAAAGTTTTTTCAGTTGTGCGCTCAGCCGAAATTCAAACTTAATCAAATGCTCTCTGACTTGATCCGAAATGTGTATAGCCAAGTGCAAGTGGTCAAGCTGTAGTAACAATCTGATTAAGTTCAGAGTCGAATCCACAGGGAACTATGATTAGTGTTTTGAAGTAGCAGTGATAGAGACCAAGTAACTGAAAACCTTGAGAGTTTGAAGTTATGAGATTTTCTGAATAGAATATAAGATTCTTTCCAAGAGTTTTCTAGATAAAATATAAGATAAATTCAAATGTGAAACAGTCACCCTTTAGCTCGAGGATCAGAACATGTAAGTAATCATCCAGTTTATTATACTTGTGTTTTATAACTCAATTAACTCTCATGTTAACAACAAGTTAATCGGAAGATAAAGATGGACTGTGGGAATTAAGCATATGATTCCGATGCCTTTCTAGAAGTTTACAAGAATTATCTGTGCCAAGACTCAACCCGTCTAAAAATAAGCAAGTGTTTCTACAAGGCATCCAACCATGACATTAATGTTTCATTCTTTAGATAAAACACAATAATGATGAAGATTGAAATATTGTCATGAAGATCTAGTCGGGGTACTTGCCTTGAACCAACAAGTCTTTCTATGCAAGAGTCATCTGTGACATAGAAAGATCTCACGGTTATACAAAGTACCTTAGCTTTGCTAGATATATTCAATCATTCAATGAGCAAGTGCAATATAAAGCATTAAAGTATAAAAGAAATGCACAAATATAACTTCCGGATAATTTATACATATTCATCACCTCTCACTAAAGAGTGAATGAGGAACTACTCACTCTTATGACTTTGGTAAAGCTAGAAAAGTGAGTGATATACATCACTCCAAGTAGATGAGTTACAATGTGAAAACACAATAAACAAAGAGCCGATCTTCAACGAAGAATGAGTGAATCACGTCCCACCCTTCACAGCTTTGGTAAAGCTCTAGAAAAGTAGAAGAGTTTCACTCCTCTAGAAAAGAAGGAAGCTCAAGCAATGGAAGTGAAAGACATGAACAATAGAAGTAGAAGAAAGCTAGTTACATTTGGAGGGTGGCTTCCTCAACCATGAAATGGAGGGTTGCTTCCTCAAGCAACATATGAACTAACTCCCTTGATACAAGCAAATATAACATACATCTAACTACATGAGTGAGAGTCCAAGCCTCCATCAGCTCTTAACTAATTCTTGGTGTAGTCTAAGCCTTACAAACCAAGTTCTAGCCTTTTGTAAGAACTATCCTCCCTTCAAAGGCTCTCCCAAGGGGAGTATTTATAGGCAAGGAGGAAAAAGGTGGGGGGGGGGGAGAGACAAGAGAGTGTGAAGGAATAGTGTATGCCGCCCAAGCCCAAGTGAAGAGCCAACTACTTTGCAGCCTGCCTCTGAAGAACGTTCGAATGTGAGTTGATGTTCGAACATTGTCTCTGTTTTTCCTTTATGTGCGTTCAAACGTTGTATGACGTTCGAACGTATCTTCTATCTTTGCTTTATGGGTGTTCGAACGCCAGATGGGGTCTGACCTTCTCACTCAAGTGGCTTGTGGTCTTCTGTGAAAACCTATTTCCACACTCCATGCTCATCTTGGCGCTTTGCACTCATCATTCTGGTCTTCAATAATTCAAGTGGATGTTCGAACGTGAGTTGGCGTTCGAACATGGTACTCAAGTACCCAAGAGTCTTCCTTCTTGGTTACAACACGCCATGTCTTCAACAGTCTAGTTTTCAATCACTCCAGTGGACGTTCAAACGTGAGTTGGCGTTCGAACGTCCTTGGCTTGGTCCAAGCTTTTTCAATTTTTCTCTAGAATATGCTGGTGTTGCATGAAAGTTTGATACTCATTGCCTTTAGTCCCTTGTGCAATTTATGGTCTGAAATGTCATCATTTAAACTCCATCAAAGTATAATTAGTCTTAAAATAGCATAGTAATATGCTAATTTTAACTACTAATCACCCTCCTCTCCAAGTTCCATTGGACACAAGACATTGAGGGGCAAATGATGGGTCGAGCCCAAGGGGCTAACCCACTTTGTAAGCCCAAAAATTCGACTTAAGAGAGATCTAGTAAGTCTAGCCTAAAGTGGTCCACGCCTGGTCAA
Organism: Ilex paraguariensis; assembly: GCA_963454935.2. NCBI lineage: Eukaryota > Viridiplantae > Streptophyta > Magnoliopsida > Aquifoliales > Aquifoliaceae > Ilex > Ilex paraguariensis. The sequence goes on from CAUOFW020002041.1 coordinate 13,666, forward strand.
GTTCATTAGGGTTCGAGGCGCTACATCAGCGAGCATGCAGGGTCATCCAAGAGTCTCATCGACACCACCTTGGAAAGAGTCAACCCCACGTCATCTTTTGACGAAATCTTATGGGAAGTGTCGTAACTGCCTCATCCGTTGAGAAGAAAGTGCCAGCTCCACAAGATTAGCCACTTAGTTACTAATAAGTTGCCTCAATCTGTTAGGAGGCGACTATAAATTATAAGCCCCGCAAACACTTGGGGGCATCACTTAAGTGAGTACATCCTCTACTCTCCCCTGTCTTAGCTTGTATCTCCTTGCTCTCACTATACACCTTGAAGTAATAAAACACCAGGCGACCCTAGCCGGTCATAATGGACGTAGGTCACATTGACTGAACCACTATAAATCCTTGTGTTCTTTTCTCTTTCTCTACTTTATTACTGTATTTATTATTGATCACTTGACAGATGGTGTGCAAAACCAATTTGTACATCATCAGCATCAACTTTTTTGGTGGAATTTATTTATCCAATATTTATGGAAAATATGATATGCATTTGAATTATAATTTTTACATTCTATTTGAGTTATGTAGCATTTTTGTAATAAAAAAGTATCACGTTTGTTATGTCCTTATCGACCCAGTTGTAGTATTTGAAATTAATACCAGCTTGGTTATAACATTTGAAATTAATATCGACTTGGATGCTATAGTGTAAATAAACTCATGTAGGATGCATTATTCAATACCATCCAAGAGATGGTATTAAAATGAGGTAGAAAACTAATACATGATACTTAGATGGGTAGGGCTATTCTCACCCTAAAATTTCCATCCCCACCCCATTTACTATTCCCAACCCATTTTTATATTCATTCTAATGATTAATAAACCCTAAATCTACAATCACCACCGACGCCATCTAACCCAACCCCCAAATCTCCATCACCCCACATACAACATCGTCACCACCTAGTTGCCGATAACGTGACACTAAAGTAAATTTTGGATGATGTTGATTATCAAATGACGAAAACTCTAAGCAAAATATTTAGAGTTTTATATTGTGATCATATGATAAAAAACAAAGGCAATTGAGGTTGCAAAGGAGCTGTTGAAGATTATGATTGATTCATCAACTTGTTTGGTTCAATTAATACTAACTTATTATCGCATTTTTCATCTGTTGGTTTAGACAATTGTGATTCTAAATTGTCTTACTAATACTTAGGATATAATGTAAGGTTAGGGTTTCTAATGGTGAGTGGGATGCGGTTAGAAAACAGATTTTTAACCATATATGTCAGGATGAACAAAAAAAAAAAAAAATTTAAAGTGGGTTGCAAGTAGAAATGGGGTGGGAATAACCCCAACCTACTTAGAATAATAATTTACCGTATTGGCCTTTTTAATGCCTAATGTTCAACATCAAGACAATGATATTAAAGTTAATTGATATAAAATAAAATACTTAATTTTATTGTAGGAACCACAAAACAATTAAATTACAACATTGATCTTTCAAGTGTCTAATAATTTAAACCAAACAGAAGCTATTTAAATCAATTAGTAAATACAATCATTATTTTTAAGTGAGACCACATGCTTTGCAAAAATGTCAAACCAAATATGGTATAGAATTGAAAAAAACATTAAATTATGTCTTCCACGCCCATGGAATTGAAAAAGTTGAAAATACAACTGTAGTCACATCCGTTCCTTCTCGACTAAACAAACATGCCCGTATAGTAACCACGATCGACTCAAAAGGGCAAGTTATTTAAATGCCTACTTTACTGTGTAAGGAGTTAGATTGGATTTGGCCCAAATTAATATTGAACGAAGGCAGACAAAAAAAAGGGGATAAACTACGGATTAAATGATGTGATATTACAACAATGATAATTAGGGGCGGAGCCACCCATGGGTAGGGTGGGAACATGTCCACCCTTAAAACAATTTTCTTCTTGATATTAGATATATATTTCAATGAGAGCAATACTATTAAGACATAGCTTAAAGGTATAATTTGTAAATTTAATGATTATGACCATTAAATTGTTAGTAGGTCTTAATATTAAATTATCATTGAGTCCTAACACTATCAATCCAATGACAAAAAAACAATCCTGCTATCCCGACGTTAGGCCGAACAAAAGTAAAGAAATCTCCTTCGGGTCATTTCCATATTCTCCGATATTATCAACTTCGACTAGAAGAAGGAGAGTGAGGGTTGTGTAGCCAAAGCGGTACAGTGAATATTTCTAGGCATAATTACAGCTTCGGGTCATCTCGAAGACCCATTACACTGTACCCATTACAGCGTCATCTTGGAGATGATTTTTTATTAGTTTAAGGCATTCCCAGTGCCCATTACACTCTGCATTGGTTATTGTATGCAACCGAACGAACTGTCAATACACTTCAACTGTTTGATTAAATGTTTGTTTGGGTTCATAATTTTTTTTTCGAATCTTTGTGTTTCTGGCAAAGCATTAAGACAAGATATTGCATCTGATTATCCAATTACGAGAATTAGATGACGTCCATTGAGAAGATGGATTTACGTCTCGACACTGGCTATTGTTCAACGCTTCTTGGGTGTTAAGAGGATTGCCGCGATTACATTCAGTGTGTTGTCAAGTGTATTTTTAGAGATGTGTCCATTGGTCTCATGTCAACTGTGACTGCTATGTGCCAAAATGTTATGCTTTAAACTACTGTACAGATTCCATTCAAAGAAAACACAAATAACTATTGTACAGGTTGGTCCAAAGGCCAACCAAAAAATAAGAATACAATGAATTTTTACCACTATTGACTGAAGTAACAAAATACATAAATTGAAACTTAAAAGTGTAACGTTTTGTTCAATCTTTTATTATTTCTGTAATGATAAAACTCACAAATAAACAAACCCAATAAATCGAATCTCATCCATCATAACTCCATACTCAAAAAAAAAAAAAAAAACTATTTTCTACGTCTTCTCATTGACTTTGAAGCTGCACCTAAAATTGTCATATTTTCCTACGCATTGACAGCACACACCAAGCTAATAGATTTTAATACAAATGGATCCAAAAACTGTTAAAAAATAAAGAGGCAAGTGAAATAAGGGGTTCATAACTCACTTATTGGCTTGGACACTCTAAATCACCCTTGTGAGCATCCCCTTTCTGTCCTGAATTTAGGCTTCCCTATATGTAGCAAAAATTCGAAAGAAAGTTAAAGTGCATAGAGATGTGAATTAGATGGAAATGAACAAATGAATCTCGTACTGACTATTGTATGTTGTCGGACAATTATGTAGTATCATTGATTCCATAGAGGTTTGTAGGGTAAGGAATATGATCCACACCATATATACCTCTCCAATGTGGATAATGTTGAGCTTAATTGTAAAAAACATACGTTTAAACACAACATATGTTTTATATTAAATAAAACAAATGTGACATACGTGTAAAATATTATGGTGTGAAAACATAGAGTGAGAATATGGAGCGGACCCAAAGGGAATTTCTTTGCTTTTGTTCGGCCAGTTAGGAGATCGGGAAAGCAAGATTGTTTTTCAATTTTGGAATTTTCACCGATTTGTTTCCCTGATTTTCGGGTTAGCATTTGGTAGAAAATTTCGTGTGAATTGAGATTGCCCGGTCAAACTATCCATGTTAGCTATCATGTAACTTCGTCACTTTTTTTTGTCCTTAATTTTGGTCAGTGTAGTATTATTGTTGAAATATGAATTTATATATATAAAAAATTTGTTGACAAGATTGATTTGTAACTCTTTTAAATGATAAAAATATATTAGGGTAATTAGTCTCATTCTTGATAAGTAGTTTTAGATATTTTTTAAATGTTCATGTTATGTATATTTATTTTTAACTTTTTATGTTTAATGAACTTTTAAAAATTAAATATGATTTCAGTAAATATGAATTTATGGACTTTTCAGGTCAAGATGTCTTGCTTTATAACTCATCTCTGCCCTCATTATTCTACCCTTTAGAGAAATTCAAGCTTACAAAATACCTTAACACCAAAATTTTAAAGATATTGTTTTATTTCTAAGTTTTTTTTTTCTTTCTAATGTTTAGTTAGTGTTTATTTGTTTTTGCCCGATAGTAGCTGTCATAATTAGAGTGTGGAGGAATTTTTCTTTTAAGTGTATATATCAATCTCTTCCTCTACTTCTCTCTGGGATTCATACTTAATCACAAACACATATACTAGCGATAACTCGTACCTGAAGACACTGTATAATTCAAAATATTCGAGCATTAATCGCAGACAAGAAAAAAATAAGCAATAATCTGTGTCGGAGGTACTATGTAATAAAAAAATTGTCAATCAAAAAATAGAAAAAAAAAAAGAATTCATTGGCATTATTTGAACAAATACCTAGGACAACTATAACTCCTCAACATGACAAATCAAACAAATACATGAAAGCAACTGTAACCCATTTACATAGAGGCAAAAATATAATTGAGTAGAAGGAAAAACACACTGTGCACACTAATATTAGAATAGTACACAGTTGAAATTTTTTTCAAATCACATTAGTTACAATAAATCCACACTATGGTACTCCATCACTTTCTCTACCAAACTAATTATCCATTCAAAAAAAAAAACCCGACACAAATTCTAGCTTATAATCCCATAAAGAGCTCACAATATTATGGATAAGTGTAAAAAAACAAAAAGCAATGCAATATAAAAAAATAGCTTCGATAATGCTCCTCAATTTCCAACTTCTCTGCAAAAATTGGTTGCTTCCACCTTTAATATTCAACATAAAAGTTAGTTCTAGAAATGATAAGTGTCTTAGTTTAATAATACAACACATCTCAGTTTAATAATACAACATTTGCCTATCAAAATGATTTGAGCAAATTTATGGGAGGGACTTGAAATGCCTATAGTTCTGCAAGAAATAACTGAATAAACAATAAGAATCAAAGAATAATCTCAAAACTACCATCAATACATGAATTAAATTTTAATCCAAGTATCGAAGTTCAACGGATCCAAAATCAAGAATGGTCAATGCACCAATCAACAGTGTATTATCTGTGTGTGTTTTAAAAGAAGCCAAGGATGTGATTTGAGTTTTACCTAACATTTGATCTTGTCACTCTTGAACTTGCACACTTACGATGGATTAAATTCACATGATATATTTGACGCATATCAGCTCACAAATAATGAATTCAGAAAATTGATTTTATGACTTGGAACATCATCCAAGTATCGAATTTCTAGAACCAATTTCAGAGGTGCTACTGATATATTTTCAAGTTAGCAATTAGAATAGATGGTCGTTGGACGAAAGCTAAAGTTGTACATCTAAGTTACTTTAGAGTAACATTTAGAGTAATATGGGCAGTTTCATATTATAGCAATCAAAATTCAAATTCACACATTGTTGAAATAATCCACTGGTGCACAATAGAACATTTTAAAGGAAAATTACCTTCTATTTTTTCCCAATTCTTCGTCATCTTTCAAGCTAAGACAAACTTGACAAACTAATTTTTCCAACTACCAGCATGTGACAACTCCAATAGTTGTTTTCAATAAAATCAAATAATCCCAAACCTAGGTTAATTTCAAGGAAGTAAAAAAAAAATCAAGAGCAGACTCACAAATGAAAGCCCATTATATAGGCTGGACAAACCCATGTGTTGAATACCTACCATAAAAAATTAAATTTGACAAATGCGTTATTCCAATAATGTTACCTTTGGGGATAAGGAGAGGGTAGTTGCCCAAAACCTTCTTTTCCATGTGCTTATTCAAATTTATCTTTTCAAAAAGAAAACAAAAAAATCCTATTCAAACTTAAAATTTCCCTTAAAATAACCTAATCTAAGGAGCAACGATATCAACAATTTGAGTACCACATCAAAATTTAGATAGCATCACAAAATTCACCTCATTTTCACATAAGATGTCACTAAGTAGACAAAAAAATAGCAGCAAATGTATACGCATGTATAACTTGTTGCAAAATATAATTGATCAAACCCAAATCCATAAGAACTTCAACAATTTCAAGGATCATTAGAAAAAGTTCAACCACAAAAAATATCCAAAGAGTCCACTTGAAAGGCTTTGGCATTTACTATGCAAGTTTAAGCTAAATGCAAGCAAGATAAAAGAAAGCAATTGAAATAGACTTAGTCATGTGAGCTTATATGTCATGGATCACGCCCATCATCATGATATCATCCTCAATATAGACAACCTACCATTTCAACGTTGATCCACAAAGTTTTCCTTCAGGGTCCGACATGTCCTCTAATTTTCTTATCAGATTCATATACCCATCCAACTGTGTCAAATCCATTGTGCTCCCAATGGCAATCCCTTGAATGTTAACCTGAATAAAATTAGAACAATATTCCATCAAAATGTTTTCATTTGGACCAAAAATGCCAAATTCGTTTTTGTATCTGAAGCCAAAATGAAAATATAATTTGGAACATTTAAATGACATTAATTCAAATAAAGAGAGCAACAAAATCAAACAAATGAGAGAAAAAGATAAACAAATGAAGACATATTTTCGTTGAGACAAAACAACAAAGCACCCAATTGAGAAAAAGAGAGGAGATGAGAGTGTGTGTGTGTGTGAGAGAGAGAGAGAGAGAGAGAGAAGTAAGAAAAAGGGGAAAGAAAAAAAAGGGATCAAGAGGGATATATGGTATATGGTATGTGTTTGTTAGCAATAACCCATGCCTAAATACATGGGTTATTGAGAGATCAGCACTTATTAGAAGATTGAATAACCTAAGTTTTCTAGACAACAAAACTCATATGAAACCTATCAAAGTTACAATCATATCACCACAATAATTTATCAGAAACTGCTTAGATTGACTTCCTATACATATTGCTAGACAATTAACTAAGGACTTTTTTTTTAAGCCTAAGCAAATCAAAAACATAAGAGCAAATACGAAACAATGAATAATAGCTACAATTCTTTGTAAATAGGAAAAATTATGACACCGACAAATAACAATTGAGTTGAACTGCTTCTAGGTATTTTTAGGTTAAACGATCAATTTTTCACCCAAATCAATTTTAACATAATAACACAATGATCTCCTTCCAATTACTACAACATCAAAGAAGCTAATACAAAACACCATAATGCAAGTATTAGAATTCTACATATACCACGTAGGTTGATATCTATTTATCATTGAAATGTTATCCCTTGATCACAACCTACAATTGGATCGCCAATTAGCTCATCAATCGATCGAGAATTAATCGGCAACAATTTCACTCTTAAATAATAGAGAAAAAAATAATAAAACATATATTTCCTGTTATCTCAAACTATATTCAATACGATTAGTTACATATGTAGATCAAATGAACAAAGGGAAAATTCTTCAGGCAAATAAATAGTTTTCCCATAGTTACCCAGAATACATGTGAACCCTATATTCTGTATAATACCATCAGTGCCACATCACACCATTAAAATAGAGCATACCTAGTTATAACATATTGGTCCTTGGAATAAATGAAGAAAACAATGTATAAGGGGCGAGGGTCCACATTTCTATTCATTGTACACATATTACCATAAGAATTATCAATCCATGCATTGAGACATTTCATCGAAAACTCATTATGCTAACAATTATTGATCCAAATAACACTCATTGAGACATTTCATCGAACACATTAGCATAACAATTTCAATCCACTCCATTATATAAACAGCAAAACATGTGGTTGAGTGTGCTTGAAAAGTAAGGATTTGTTATATAACCATTATAGAATTACTTACCAAATACAAAAGTCTAAAAAGAAAACTATTAATCATTTGTTGTACGATATTACAGAGTAAACACATGCTGGGGTAGTGGCAGTCCACACAATGCAATAAAATTAAAATTCTAAAGTCCCAAATCAACCCTATTGCTATGCTTTATGAAGTCAATTGTAGGCCCAAATTGAACTCTTGTATTAAGGAAACACCCTAAAAAAACCATGAAAATTTTTCATTAAGGCAAAAAAACAAATAATTTGAAATCATATCCTGTGAACCTAAGAAATCATGTAATTTACCACCTTGATAAAGCACCCATGTATATGTGTGCTTGTGTTGTGTGTGTGTGTGTGATGAGTGTGTGTTCTGTATGTTTTGTTGTGTGCATGCTATACATTCTTTGCATGTATATGTGCTGTGTTTTTGTTTGCTGTGTGTGTTCTATGCTTGTGCATGTGTTGGGTGCGCGTGCTCTATTGTGTGCATGATGGGTGTGTTCCGTTGTGCGTGTGTGCGAAGTGAGTGTGTGTGCAAATGTGGTGAAGAAGAGGAAGAACAAAGAAGAGAGAGGGGGAGAAAAGTAGACAAACCTTAAAGGGTCAGAGGGCTTTCCGAGGTGTTGGATCGCTGGAGAGAGGAGAGAAGTGGGTGAAAATCCTTGGAAAACAACACCCTAAAAAACACCATGAAAAATTTTCATTGAGGAAAAACAACAAAAAATTTGAAATCATAGCCTTTTAACATAAGAAATCACTTAATCTACTGCCTTGATAAACAGAGGGTGTGCGTGAGGAAGAGAAACAAAGGGTGCGTGTGTCTGTGTGCAAGTGTATGTGTGTGAGAGAGATAGATAAAGAGAGAGAAGTATAGGATTGGGGGTTTGTAGAAATTGGAGAGCTTGGGGTGGGGGGTTGTCGCCATGTGTGTGTGAGAGAGAGAGAAACAGAGAAGAGGCATACCTGGGCAGGGTGTGGCTGTGGCGGTGTCATAGGGGATGGTTGTGTCACTTGAGAGAGAGAGAGAGAGAGGGAGATGGGGCTTGAAGGGGAGGCCGAAAGGCACCAAGCTTTGACAGTGAGGAATAGTAAGAGAGAAGATTGGATGAGATGGAATTAAGGGGAAAAATATGTATCGGATAAAATTTAAATTAATTAAATTTATATGTGTGTGTGTATGCATGCTCCATATAATAAAACAACTACCACTTTGAATTTTATTCCCATTATATTTTTTCCCCAAAATCATCCCAACCAATGCAACCCAATCCGACCATCACTTCCGATCCAACCCAGCCCAACCCAAACCCAATGGCTCCTGCAACACACAAACCCAACGGCTCCTTGATGTCCTCTCTCTCTCTCACCTCCTCCCTCTTTATTCTCATCTCAGTCCTTTCTCTCTCATCTCACATCCTCCCTCACCTCACAATCAGGTGGCGAGACAGGCGGTCACTTCCCTAAATTCATGGCACGATCACTTTCCCAAATCTATGGCATGGTCATTTCTCCTTTGGTTTTTTCTTTTAGCTCCCTCTTTTCTTTCACTTCCCCTTCGATTTTTTCTTTCAGCCACTGCTGCCAAGGATTTGTTTCAGCCACCGCGGCTAGTGCCAGGTATTTCTCTTTCTCTCTCTGCCCCTTTACTAGCCTAGTCCCAACACACAGCACCCACACAGCCACTGCTCCTAAACGATGGTGATACACACACACACATATCACTATCTGCCTCTCTTTCACAGGTAGCGACCATTGTGTCGATTACATTTGGGATGGTCTCTCTCTCTCTCTCTCTCTCTCTCTCTCTCTCTCTCTCTCTCTCTCTGAGACGCAAATGATATGGAAAAGGGGGATGGTGGTAGCAGTCATGGGTTTGTCGTAATGCACATGAAGTGTTCGTCAAAATGCCTACTGTCCCAATCACCACCACCTACACCCCTTCCCACACACACATATCTATGATTGCCTTTATTGCTTGATATGGTACGGTAGTCACTATATGCTAAATGGTGGTAGTTTTGGCATCAGAGTCTACCATGTTCTCTCTTTGGATGCTCAATGCTGCTGCAGGAGTTCAGACCCATTAAAATGTCTGTAAGTACGTTTCTTTTCTATTTGAGTTTTTGATTTCCTTCCTCTTTCTGCTTTTCATCAGTGTTATACCGAGAATTATGTTTGAGCACAATTGTGTTTATGTTTTCTATTTATTTGCTTGTTTATGGGTTACACAGTGAATTTTTCTATTTATTTCCTCAGCTCCTCTTGAACGAAGAAGATCAAGGCAAGAGACAACTTCTTCAGATGACTCTTCTCATGAGCTACTGGTATGTATGCCACGGTGAATTATTTTTCCTTTCTATGGTTCATGTATGTTCATATTGACTTTGATTTTTGTTTTGGAATCAAGATATCTATATAATAAATCAGCTAAGAAGTTAAAATTTTATCCATACAATGACATTCATGATCAAGAATAAACTCATATACAGTGTATAAAAATGATACAAATACCATCTGATGTAATCTACTCTTATGAAGGGAATACAACCCAATCAATGAAATTCGTCCTTAGAACGTGTTTAAAGATCATGTTTAGAGATGAACGATTCCTTAATCACTAGGACCAAATTTGATGCACTTACACTCAATGCCAACTCATATGCAACCTCAATTATATATTGTGACTTCGGCATTTTATGTTTGAGTTACGGAAACAGTTACTTTCTCATGAACTCAATTTTTGTTAATGTAAGAGCATATTGCTATACCAACAAATGGTATAAACTTCACAAGTGACAAACAAAAATACCTTCTAGGCAACTCTTTTTGGGGGGCCTAAAACCCACATGGAAGTTTCACATAAAGTACTGGCATTAAATATAGTTTGAGATCATAGGAGTATATGCTTTATTACTTTTTCTATATTATTTAGGAGTGAAACTAACTTTTGGTATGGATGTTGTAGGTTGATTAATTCTTCGTTGATGGATGAGCATTTCGGTTACAATTAAATTTCAGCCTATGAGGTATATGTACAATTTTAATGCTTACATTATGACATTTTGTATTAGTTTCTTTGTCGAATTTTGACCTTCTAAATATGTTCGAAAACCTTTAAGTTTTGTTAGCTTGAATACCCATGTTCCTCTTTAATCTTGACTGTTATTGTTTGGCAGAATGAATCTTTCTTTTTGTTGGTGCTTGGCATTTTTCTATATTGGTCAATGGAGGAAAATTATGCTAAATCGGTATAAATAATTTTTTTATTTTGATTGTATATATAGGTCTTATGCACTCTAACACGACATTATGCCCAATAATCTCACATAGGTGCACAATCTCTCCTGCTGTGGGTTTAACCCATCAATTTGGACATGAAATTCCTTAACCATGTTTGTATAGGCTAGACAAGGTCATGTCACTGTCTGTCTCTAACCTCTAGCCTAAAAAATTTGAGGTACGAAAGTGTCTCGCATCTCATTAAGAAGAAAATCTCGCTATGCAAGCACCGAGTGATGTCGAAAGAGGTAGTAGTACCTCTCTATATTGGTCCATCCAGGTTCCTTTTAGGCATTTTAGTATTTTGGTCATTATCTATTCATACGTTATGAATTGTAAATTACACTATAGTGAAATGAATAGCCTTGAAATTCCTATATGATGCTTATATTAGTATTTTTCTTACTTTATGCAGCTAAAAATCAATTGATAATTTGGGTATTTTGTAACTTTTCAATTTCGGGTGGGATTTTTGTTAAAAAAATTTTTCTTGTAATTTAGTAATTGATTTTCTTTTCGCAGTTAGTCGCGGGAAATTTATTTTTATGAAAAGATTCAATTTTAACTTCGACATCAACTCTGGAAAGAAAAAATCGGTGCTATGCCGCAACCTGTCATTGTTTAGAGCAGTGGGTGGTCTCTATTGGTTGCCAAAAAGTAAGCATTCAAACTTCTTTATAATTAGGGTTCGATGAGTAATTAGTTTTATATGTATTATTTTGTTAATTGTTTTTTTGATTAGTTGTGATGGGCCAAGTCCAAAAGCCCAACTCAAGTTATAAACCCAGTTTAAGTTTATAGTCCGACTCTAAGAGATTCAGCGAATTCAGCCCAATGTGGCCAACCCGGTCAAGCTCATCAGCTCTACCCGATCAAGCTCATCAGTGTGGTCAGCCCGGTCAAGCTTAGCAGCTCAAGGAGTTAAGGGAGCAAGCAAGGTCATCCAAAGCCCTATCCTCGCTGCCCTGGAGATGGTCAACACTCCCACCTCATCCTTTGACCGAATCTCATGGAGAGCACCGCAACTGCCTAGCACGTTGAGAATAACTCGCCAGATCTAACAAACTAGCCAATTACTTACTAATATATTGCTCAGCCCGGTCAGCCCGGTCAAGCTTAGCAGCTCAAGGAGTTAAGGGAGCAAGCAAGGTCATCCAAAGCCCTATCCTCGCTGCCCTGGAGATGGTCAACACTCCCACCTCATCCTTTGACCGAATCTCATGGAGAGCACCGCAACTGCCTAGCACGTTGAGAATAACTCGCCAGATCTAACAAACTAGCCAATTACTTACTAATATATTGCTCAAATCTGTTAAGAGGACAACTATAAATTGTAAACTCCACCAATACTTGGGGGGCAAATCACATTTTATCTGAGCACGACTCTCTCCTCTCCCTTAAAGCTTGTACTCTCTGCTCCCCACACCCTTGAGTTAATAAAATACCCGGCAACCAGAGTCATTGAAGGGTGGACATAGGTTAAGCTGACCAAACCACTATAAATTGTCTGTGTCTCTTTATCTCCTGATATTATTTTCTTGCATTTATTATTTACACTTGACAGGGGATATGCAAAACCATTTTTTGCATCATCAGTTTGGCGCCGTCTGTGGAAAACGACAAAATTCTCACTTCTAAACATTTCATTTGCTGAACCAATGACGATCACTACTAGATCCATGAACCAACCTAAAGACAATCCTCCACGAGAGGAGGAGGTTATTCCTCCATTTACCAACTCTGTCTTCACCATGCGGCAGCTAGTAGCCCAAAACCAACAGATACTGCAACTCATGCTCGTTGGACAAGGAGGAGCACAACTTGGAGGTGCACAGCATGGAGGACCCCAAGGAGCTCCACGGCTTGGACCTTAAGGAGTTGTACGCCCTGGACATCAAGGAGCTGCACGCCCTGGACATCGAAGAGCTCCACAACTTACTATTCCCCATTTGGGTGTCCATGCAGGTCTGGGCGCCCCATTTGGAGTCCCCTTGGGCACCCCACACAGAGGAGCCCCTCATGAGGGACCTCCACTTCCTCCTACTTCCCATGGTGAAGACCCTCATCTCCAAGAAGATGAGGGCGAAAACCAAAGCATGGAGCATGAGAGTCATTTCCATGAACATTCCAGAGGAGCCCCCAATTACTGGGACGAGAGAATTAAGGAAGTGCAAAATCAACTGGGTGACGTCTTCAATGCCATGAAGGCGCAGGGACCCGAGACAGTGGACTACCTCGTAAGGCAGACAAACACGCATTTCAAACCTAACATGGCGAACTACTCCCTCCCTCAAAAAGCCATCTGTGGAAACCTTTGACGGAATGAAGGATCCACTTGATCATCTCAAAACCTACAAGTCTTTAATGCAATTGCACAACGTCCCCGACGAAATTATGTGTAGGGCATTCCCAACTTAAAGGGATCAGCGCGATAATAGTTTGCCAAACTCACCCCGGCCTCTATAGGCTCTTTCGTCGAATTGAGTAGATCATTTGTAGCATAGTTCATTGGTGGACGCTGCCAACAAAAGCCTGCCACCCATCTGCTCAACATAAAACAAGATCGAGACGAGAGTTTGAGGAGTTACCTCACTCGTTTTAACGAGGAGGTCCTCTAAATCGAGGAGCCCAATGACAAAGTCACCATAACCACCTTTCTGGGAGGCTTCCACTCATCCAGATTCCTTTTTTCAGTAATGAAGCGACTACCAAAGAGCATGCCAGAACTATTGGCAAAAGCTCAAAAATATATGAATGCTGAGGAAATCAATAGGTCCAGGCGAGGTGAATCATCTCGCGGATCTCCAAAAGCTTGACCTGCCTCTGCACTATTCTCAAACAGGCAGCCTCAATATTCAGCTTAGCAACTCTCTCACGGGTCACCAAAAAGCTTGGCCTACCTCTGCACTGTTCTCAAACAGGTAGCCTCAATATCCAATTTAGCGACTCTCTTACAGATCGTCCAAAGTTTGGCCTCTGCGCTGTTCTCAAGCAGGCAGCCTCAATATCAAGCTTAGCGACTCTCTCGCGAGTCGCCAAAAGATTGGCTTTTGCACTATTATTAAACAGACAGTTTCAATATCCAGCTTAGCGACTGTCTTATGGGTCGCAAAAAGCTTGACATTTGCACTGTTCTTAAACAGGCACCCTATATCTCCAGCTGAGTGACTTTTTCACGGTTCGCCAAAAGCTTGGCCTCTGCGCTGTTCTCAAACAGGCAGCCTATACCTCAAGCTTAAAGACCCCCTCATGAGTCGCTAAAAGTTAGGTCTCAAAAGGTGTAGCTCTCTCACGACCAATTCTCCAACTCTGTCTTTGCTCTCACGCAAGCAGCCTACCTCTCCCTACAGGTAATTATGTGAGTTATTTTAATGTTTGGAATAAAAATGTTTTTGCCATCACAAAACAGCTCCAAAGGCTCCTGATCCTATGTGCTCCCCAAACGAGGCAGATCAGTACTTAGAGAGGTGTCTGATCCTATGTGCTCGCCCAAACGAGGCAGCCCAGCATCTGGAGGGGTGCTAACACTTATGCTCGCTCAAACGAGGCAGCTTAGCACTTGAAGAGGTGCTTGACCACCTTTGCTCGCCCAAATGGGGCAGCCCAACGTTGTCTGGCCCTCCAAAGTTGAACAAAACAGCTCCAAATGTGTCCAGATCAGTGCCTAAAGTGGCACCTCCAACTCCTGATGCCCACACTCGTGCCCAGGCAACCCTTGCTGGTGCCCAAGCTACACCCCCAGGTCGCCCAAGGCAGCCTCAGGCTCGCCTAGAACACTGTCTGCTCCCCCAAACTGCTTGCCTAGCTGCCTGTTCGAAATTTTGACCGTAACTTCTGTTCCGTTACTCCAAATGAGGCTTATAATATATCAAATTGAAGCTCTCGGCAAGCCCTACAAGATTTACAGCCTTTGGTTGTGATTGATTCTGTAAAAAGTCCAAAAAAGACTTGAAAGCAGATGTTTTGGCCTCCCGAACTTTTTTCAATTGTGCCGGTCAGCCGAAAATTCAAACTTAATCGAATGTCCTCCTTTCCAAGTTCCATTGGACACAAGGAATTGAGGGGCAAATGATGGGTCAAGTCCAAAAGCCCAACTCATATTATAAGCTCAGTTCAAGTTTATAGTCCGACTCCAAAATATCCAGCAAATCCAGCCCAGTGTGGCCAATCTCAAGCTCATCAGTGTGGTTAGCATCAAGCTCATCAGTGTGGTTAGCCCGATCAAGCTCAACAGCTCAAGGAGCTAACGGAGTAAGCAAGGTCATCCAAAGCCTTATCCTTGCTGCCATAGAGAAGGTCAACACCCCACCTCATCCTTTGACCGAATCTCATGGAGAGTACCGCAACTGCTTAGCACATTGAGAAGAGCTCGCCAGATCCAACAAACTAGTCAACTACTTACTAATATCTTGCCCAAATCGGTTAAGAAGACGACTATAAATTATAAGCCCCACCAACACGTGGAGGGCAGACCATATTTTATCTGAGCACAACTCTCTTCTCTCCCTCAAAGCTTGTACTCTCTGCTTCCCACACCCTTGAGTTAATAAAATACCTGGCAACCAGAGCCATTGAAGAGTGGACGTAAGTCGAGATGACAGAACCACTATAAATTCCCTGTGTCTCTCTATCTCCTAATATTATTTTCTTGCATTTATTATTCACACTTGATAGGTGGTGTGCAAAACCATTTTGTGCATCATCAAGTTGAATATGGGTTGTCATTTGATTTCATCTTTCAAATTTCAATTGCTTCATAAGATTGTGAAACGGCCCGAGTTGGATTTGTTGAATTTGAATATTTGTTTTCACTTGAAATTTAATGATTGGCTTAATGTTAATAAATGGATTGATGGTGTTTCATGCTAAAGCTAATTGTAATGGATTAATTATGGAATTGGCACAAATAACTCTGCTGATAAGTTGTTTAAACAAAATTTAGATATTAAACTTATTAAGAGGATGAACCCACCCACCTAAGTGTTATATCTAAAATGATGGGCATTTAAAAATTCCTATAAATAATAGTTGAGAAAGATTGATCTTTTTCGTGTTTCCCCGACAATTCAAAATATTTCATGATCTTTGCTACCATAATAGCTTTTGATGATTTATTATTCAAGTGATTTATTATTTGTGTTCAAAAATAATGTTCATTTTTTAATTGCATAGTACCTTCAGATAAGTTATGGGAATAGTTTAGACTTTTAGTTTTGTATACGTCCGAATTCGGAACTTGATTATTTCGTGCCCAAATTTAGTACTTGATTTTTTTATAACTGCATCGTGCCTTTAGGCATGGGTTAATGCATGTTTATGTTCATTGTTTGATGACACGTGATATAGGCTAAGTTTAGGCTTTCAGTTTGGAACGTGTCTGAGTTCAATGTTTGATTATTTCGCGTTCAAATTCAATGTTCCATTTTTTTTAGTTGCTCCGTGCCTTCTATCATGGGTCATCCCTATTTATAATATAAAACAAGTCAAATAGATTCATCCAACTGTTACTAACACATCTTAAAACTATTCACTTATATATATATATATATATATATATATATATATATATATATATATATATAAGTTTAATTGTATATATCAATTTCTTCCTCTTTCTATTTGTTTATTTATAATAATTAAATAATATAAAAAATTCTAAGTGTCACTTTATGATTGGACAAAAACAAAAATATGACACTAGAATATAACTTTTCAGCATTATTTTGAATCGAAAGCAAATTTTTTGGTAACTTGTCAACCATTTTGATTCTTTCATTATGTATTTCGTGGGGTAGATTTGGAAACTTACTCTTTTTTTTGGTAATTTGCTAGACTTTTGACTACATTTGTTTTCGTTTTCACTATTAGTATTTATATATGCACTTTATATTATTGATTCCACTTCAGATTGTACTTTATTGGTCATGAATGTTATAAAAACTAAACTTCCAAGTAAGATGAATGATAATTTTTTAACAACCTTTTTTTTTTATTACGTATATAAAAAAGGATAGTTGGTAAAAAAAATTGCTTTGGATTCAATTACGAATAGGTGACGTGATAAAAAAAAATGTTGAGCACCAATTTGGTAAATGATTGATATGATATTTAATAAAAAATATCCATGTCTATATATTTATTTGTGTACTATATTTTATACATTGCAAATTCAAATCTATAAAATATAGATAAAGTTCACGTCATTGGTGCGAGTTTATGAATATGAATTTGGCCCCCTTCATAGCATTTTCCTGATTATGTCCTTGTGTGTGTGTTATACTTACCTACAAGGGTTCAAACTAAATTCAATCAATAATATTTTTCTGTAATTGAAATAAATGTGCAACATGACCTAAATATGGAGATTAGCAGTTGGTTTAATATTTGTTGAATTTTAAATTCGTGGATTCAAACATCGTCGTCTCCCTCTCTATAATGGTGTCTAAACAAAAATTAAACAATTTTTTAAAAAAAATTCCTCAATATGATCCTTTGTTTTTAGGAAATATATTTTTTTTTTTGAAAATTTAGTAAAATGAAGCAATTCAAAAGTGTAAACACAGCCAGCCCAATAAAAATTGATGCCCTAAGTGAAAATTATAAATAGGTGCCTTTAAAATTAATAATAAATATATAAGATATATGATTAAAATTTCATTAAAAATTATTGTTCTACCTTTTTTGTGATGCAAAATTAATAATTAATTTTTTATATTCAAAATTTTTTAATATATGTTTTTTAGTTGATAATATGACTAACTTGGTGCAATTTCTTTAGAATATTGTTAAACAAGAAACGAAATAGTAGAAGTTGATAAATAGAGATTGTATATAAAATTTAATTCTTTGTTTGTATTTCAAATCGTCTATTAAGTCAATCTTTTGCCAGTAAGAAGAACAATGAAATTGGAATAAATTATATTATTAAAATTATTAAATAAAAGAAATTTAATGCCTTTGCAATCCAATGTTTGTGTAAGATAATATATGTGTGTATTTGTTAATAGAGTGACAGAGAGACAACAGGCTAGCACTAGGGTTTTTCCTTAGTAAAATAGGTAATGCAATTTTTCTTTTTTCTTTTAATAGTTGTGTGGAGTTCAAATTGTAGTGTTCTTATGAGAGAGAGAGAGATAGGGGAGGGGGGGGAGGATAGACATAGGAGTCTTTTGGTGGTGTAGGTGTGTGCTATTTTTTATTATGTAAAATTATTTGTTGTCATTAATGAAAAGATAGAAGTGTTGCCATTAATAAAGAGTGAGAGAAGTTGGACCTTCTTCTTTTCAATATTAACTTTGCTATGCATGTGTTTTATTAATCTTGAATTTTATTGGTCAAATAAAACTACTTAATAAAAATTACAAATAATTTTTTTTTTGAGGCCCTAGTCAGAGGTTTAAGTGACCTACCCTCTAAACTGGCCTGAGTGTAAAGGGTCATTGATTTTTAAATTTTTTCCCCCAACACATAAGCTAGAAGCCGTCTCTCTCTCTCTCTCTCTCTCTCTCTCTCTCTCTCTCTCTCTCTCTCTAATGGAGCAGTAACTTCAAGTACTTAAACAACTATTCCAAAATAAGAGAACACAGAGTAAGATATTTAATACGACTACTTGACATGCGGTACCATATTTTAATAAGAGTAATGCTATTCAAACTTAGTTTATTAATTTAATTTGAGGATCTAATTTACTATGATCTTCGGATTAATTATAGGTTCTATCAAATATTGGAAGTTGGTGTTGATCTAATGACTTCAAACTACATCATTATATCAACAAATTAAATCAAGTCTAAATATCATTACTTTCCTAATAACGCTCGTATAAACAAAATGAACCTCACATTAGAAAACCTTGGCTGAGAGTCCTAGTCCAAAACATAAAACTAATTGTTCAGGCATGTTTGGATTGAGATATAAAATGAGATAATTTGATAGAATTGAGTTGAATAGTCTCAGTGAACCCTTAAAAACCTGTACAGGGTGATTTTTGCGCAATAAATGAGATGACAGATCTCTTACATGATGAGCCCGCGCTTCCATGGAACGTCATTGGAATGAAACCTCTTATTTGCTTTCCACAGTGAACCTACAAACAGGATGGACGGTGGGTAGTGAGCAATAGTAGAACTTTCCTTTATAAACAATCAACTCATTGAACCGCCCTTAACAGTGACCTATCACTCAAGAAAGAATAGTTAGAAGGGCGCCAGAGTATTCTCCGACGTGACCCTTTCGACGCTCAAGTTAATATTCGAGATAGGGTTTGAGAACACTTTTGTATTGCTTAGACAAGGGATTGCATACGTTTTCTTTGAGCTTGAGTGTGTAATTTTTACCTTCCAGAAATTGACTGAGGCGGACAACAGGGCCCACTTGGAGGGAAAGCTCCTGGTTGGTTCATACAAGGGACAACATCTGGCATGCAGACCTCAATCAGAGCGTCAGCTTTTCTCTGTACCAAGTGTTTCCACAGGTTCACGCTCGGGACCCCGAGCACTTAATATACCCTTATCGACTCTGCCGAGCAGTGAATGTGTCTCTTGCTTTTGTCGAATTATTTAATGTGCCCTGGGCATGACCTTGCATGCGTGGGGGCATTTTCGTCAATCTCCCCTTTAAGGGGTTAGGAATTAATTGTTTTGTACATTGTACGTCTATCCTTGGTCATCGACTTACTTTTCTGATTGCCTTGGAAAGGGGGGCTAATTACTGAGAGTTAACCTCACCCCGAAGCCGTAATACTCAGAGACTACTTTATCTTGATCACATGCATGTTTGTCTTAGTCAATCACCTTTATCTTCGAAGTCAAAGCTTATCCTTTTGCATGGTGGTAGATGCCAAGGTGAGTCATCACCAGATGCTGAAGTGTCATGGAGTTGTCGACATACATATGAGCATGATGTCGTACAGGATTCATACGTTGAGGACTCAAGCTGGTAGACGCCGAGGTGAGTCATCACCGGATGCCAAAGCATCACAACGTCGCCGACATACGACACTGAGGGGAATTTACCACGCCAAGGACTGAATTAGAGACGTGTGTTGCTCCCTCACTAGTTGCCAGAATGTGCCATCAAAACCTTATTTGGTTGGAAAAAGATTGGTCTAGTTTAAACTAGGGGTGCAATTATCCAAAAATTCGACTCCAGCTCCGTCAGAGTCAAATTCTGAATGCCTATTCGAAAAAACTCTTGAGTCCGACTCCAACTTTTGTTAATTAATAATTGTTTATAAATTATATAATATATTATTATAAATCCCTAGTTAAATAACATAAATTTCATAACATATTATAATATATCTAATAATCTACCTCATTTAGCTACCCCAAACCCAAACGTTAGCCACATCCACCCGTTTACTCTCTCTCTCTCACACACACATAAAGAATCAGTTGATGAAGATGACAAATCGCTCTTTCTCTCTCTCTCTCTCTCACACACACACACCCCCACACCCCACACCAACACCAAACATCAACAAGCAGCCCTTCCTCCTCCATCTCTATCTCTCTGTCGATGATTGCAAATCTAAGATCTCAAATCTCAGTGATCTAGCGGCAACAATGGCCTCACTGGCAGCGGGGAGGCGATGGTCTCATCTCTGATTTTTGATTGAAGCTCTCACCTATTGTGATGGTCTTAACAGTAAAACTCTCTCCCCCCTGTTTCTCTCTCTCTCTCTCTCTCTCTCTCTCTATATATATATATATATATATATATATATATATATATATATATATATCTTATATGTATATGTCTCCAGCAGAAGTTCATGGCCAAATTTTGAGAAATATTTGTCAAAGTTTTGATTGTATTTTTTTGGATTGTTATTGATGATACCACGAATATGCCTAAGGTTGAGCTCGGTAACGTAGGTCAGATCTCTCAGGTCAGGAGCTCAGCTCAGCCAAGATACCCATAGACCTCGACTCCAGACCTCAGACCCAAGGAAGGTTGCGCATATGATAGCTGGATTCCATCAAATACCCCCTCAATAGCAATGGTTACTTATCAGGCGCAAGTCTCGTAACCGCCCCAACATCCACCACATTAGTTGCAAAATAGAAGCAACTGTTATAAGGAAGAAGCAAGGATCTCACCTCAGATCAAGTTAAACCCAGGAACAACTATAAATAGGAGGCAAAGCCCTCGACAGAAACAACAAGCCATTGTAGCCTCGCTAAAATACTTTCTATAAACTCCCATGTAATCAAGATATTCAGGAGTAAAAAACTCCCTTGAGAGTGGAGTAGCCGAACTCCTGAGCTAGTAAACCACTATAGTCACTCTATGTGATCATCCCCATTTTCCCAAATCCTATTCTCAAGAGCCTTGGAGCTCAGATTGAACTAAACTTAGCTGGTCAGTGCACTTTATACTCTCATTACTGTTCAATCGTGTTAAGAACATCACTAGTTGGCGTCCTCTGTGGGAACGGCTGTTCCTATTTAAAAATACTAAAATTTTTCTATAATTGATGGTTTCTATGTGCAACATGAGCATAAGTCAAATAAATCTTCTTCAGTTATAGAACCAACAAGAAGCTACCTCTCGAACACAGCAAGAAAATCCTCGTGATTTCTTGCCTACACACAAGATCGATCCTCCCATGGTGGATCCCTTACCAAACAACAAACTGGAGGCCCTTTGCTTAGCCAATCAACGTCTCCTCTCGTAGAATGAGGAGTTACTAAATCTCCTTCAACGTCCCCAAAAGGCACAACCAACCCAAGATGATCCCCCTCAGAGGGAACAACAACACAATAACCCCTTGAGAGATGTCATTGAGGGAGATGAGCGTAGCCAAACAGTGGGCAATGCTCATCATCAAGCTCATAGGAACGAGGATGATGAAGAAGTACAGAGCCAAAACAGGAAAACTCATAGGAATGAGTTTCCTCCATTACAACAGGAAGAGAAGGAACAATATTGGAAGCAGCACTTCAAGGACATCCAACAAGACTTAGCCACATGAAGGAGGTTGTAAAAGGCAAAGTTTCAGTGACCACGAATGCCTTAGTTTAGCAGACTGAGTCTCCATTTACCGCACATGTGATGCATATGCCACTTCCACCAAAATTCAGAATGCCATAGATGGAGGCCTTTGATAGGACGAAAGATCTCATGGACCACCTCAACACCTGCAAAAATCAAATGGATCTACATGGGTATCAAGACCCAGTACGATGTCGAGCTTTCACCATCACTTTAAAGGGCTCAGCCTTAACATGGTTCAATAGGCTGACCCCGACATCCATCTCATCCTTCAGAGAGCTCTCCATCTCCTTTGTTTCACACTTTATAGGAGCTCAGACTTATCGAAAGCCGAGCTACCATTTGTTGAACATGAAACAGGGACCCAATGAGAACCTGTGGAGCTATGTTCAGAGGTTCAACTTAGAATCCCTGAAAGTAGATGTCCCGGACAAGAAATTCGTTATCACTGCCTTCATTTGCTAGGCTGGGAGTCCAATCAAAGGACCTGACATTCTTCATCTCCAAAAATCCACAAGCTAGTATGACAGAAGTCCTTGCCAAGGTAGATAAGTACATCAATGGAAAGGAATCTCTCCTTTCCAAGGCAGGGAGCTCATCCACGCACAAAGAAAAGGAGAAGAAGAGGGACCGAAGTCTCAAAAAAGAGAGAAATTGAGATAGGTCTCCACGAAGAGATAGAGGCCGCTCTCCGAAAAGGAGAGGAGACATTAGAGACCACCTAGGTCCTCCACCACAGGAATTTCAGCCAAGGTTTGCACCTCGACAGTTCACTCCCCTCACCGTCACAGTGTCCCAAGTCCTTTATGAGGTGCACAACGAAAAGTTTTTGAGGTGGCCACCTCGGATAAAGACAGATCTCGCAAAAAGGGATGCAACAAAATATTGTACGTACCATAGAGACTATGGCCAACTCACTGACGACTGCATCTAGTTAAAGAAGGAGATCGAGTTCCTGATTCAATAGGGGCAACTGCGCCGCTTTGTGGCGCTAAATAATCAGAACTGAGCTCACCTACCCCTAACACCTCAGTAGCAAATCCCTGTGCAGCATCAACAACCTCTAGGAGAGATCAGAGTGATATTTGGAGGGTTCGTTGGAGGTGGGGAATCCAACTCAGCGAGGAAGGCTCACATGCACAAGGTCAGAACTGAGGAAGTACTAGAGGTGCAAGCTGTGTCCAAAACACCCCGGCTGAGCATGGACATCACTTTTTCGGACGCAGACCTAGAGGGTTGCCAGCATCCCCATAATAACCCTTTGGTGGTAAGGGCCATCATCGCAAACAGAACTTTCCATCGGGTTCTAATTGATAATGGGAGCTCTGCCAACATCATCTTTGCATTTGCCTTCGACAAGATAGATATAGGTAGAGACAAACTTGAACCAGTGAGGACTCACCTTCTAGGATTCTCAGGGGAAAGGGTGTTACCCCTGGGTTCAATCCAGTTCATTCCCACCATGGGAGATCTACCTTGCCAGTCCACCACCACTGCAAGGTTCTTAGTAGTTGATGCTCCCTCAACATACAATGTTCTGCTAGGAAGACCTTCCCTCAATGTCATGAGGGCTATTCCTTCTACCTACCACCTCGTCATGAAGTTTCCCACAAAAAATGGCATTGGAGTGGTCCGAGGAGACCAGCGAGTAGCACGCGAGTGCTATATGGCATCCTTAAAGAAAAAAAGAGGTCAAGAATATCTAGTTGGACGAGCTCAAAATGAGAGATGAGTTGGAAACAAGGCCAATGCCTTCAGAAGAGCTGGAACCTATCCAACTTGATGAGGAGCCAGAGCATTAGGTATGTGTGGGACTGAAGCTGCCTAGGAAAGTTAAAGACCTCTTTATTCAATTCCTCAGAAAAGAATATGGAGGTGTTTGCATGGAAGTAGGAGGATATGCACGGGATTGACCCCTTAGTCATCATGCACAAGTTCAGCGTGCATCCAATCTTCAAGCCCATCAAACAGAAGTAGAGAATTTTTGCCCCACCAAAAAAAGATTAACGATGTGGTCAACAAATTTCTCCACGCCAAAACCATCAGAGAGGTGAACTATTTGACTTGGTTAGCCAATGTCGTCCTCATCAAGAAGTCAAACGGCAAGTGGTGCCTCTACATCAACTTCACTGACCTAAACCATACTTGCCCCAAGGACAACTTTCTTTTACCTCGAATTGACCTGATCGTAGATGCCACGATTGGACATAAGCTCCTTAGCTTCATAGATGTTTTTTTTGGGTATAACCCAATTAGAATGGATCCCAACGACCAAGAAAAAATATCATTTATGACTAAGCAGGAGACATACTGCTACCAGGTCATGCCATTTGGACTGAAGAACACTGGAGCTACATACCAGCGTTTGGTAAACCGAATGTTTCAAAAATGGATCAGAACATCAATGGAGGTGTACATTAACGACATGCAGGTGTAGTCGTTGAAAGTTGAGCTCCACATTGGGCACCTTGAATAGTTTTTCCAAATCTCCAAGGAGTATCAGATGAAGCTCAACCTAGTCAAATGCGCCTTTGGGGTCTCTGCTGAGAAATTTTTGGGCTTTATAGTCAACAATAGAGGAATAGAGACGAACCTGGAGAAGGTCAAGGCAGTAATAGATATGCAACCACCTTCAACCACAAGGGAGGTCCAACACCTAACAAGAAGGATGATAGCCATAAAGTCACTTTGTCTCCAGTTCAAGCAACAAGTGCTAGCCTTTCTTCCAAACCTTAAAAAGGTGCTCTAGTGGGATACATGCTGCGAGGAAGCATTCAAAGCCCTCAAAAACTACCTTAGCTCACCCCCAATCTTGGTGAGCCCTAGGGAGGGAGAAGTGCTCACCCTATACCTTGATATTTTCAAAATTTACAACTAGCACAACACTGGTCAGAGAGCAAGATAGAGCTCAACTACTAGTTTACTACTGTAGTAGAGCTCTGAGAAGGGTGGAAGAGAGATACCAAAAAATGAAAAAGCTACTCCTAGCTCTGGTCACGGCAGCAAGAAGGCTCAGACCATACTTCAAAGCTCACACCATTGAGGTCCCAACAGACCAGCCAATGAAACAGGTGTTGCACAAACCAAAATTTTCAAGAATGTTGGTCAAATGGGTCATAGAGCTCAAGGATTTTGATATTAGATACATACCCAGAACCGCAATCAAATGGCAAGTACTGACAGACTTCATTGCAGAGTTCACTGTAGCCTCAGAAGCATCCATGGAGGCAACCTAGCTAGTACCCGACCTCCCCACATAGAAGCTTTCAGTAGATGGAACTGCTAACGCCCAAGACATCAGTGTTGGGTTGATTCTGACCTCCCTTGGTTTGGATTCAAGACTTCAAAAAACGAAGCTGAATACGAAACCATCATTACCGGGCTTAACATAGCACGTTCCATGAAGGCAGACCAGCTCGTGATCTATAGCAACTCCCAGCTTGTGATGAAACTGATTAAGGAGACTTTTGAAACTAAAAGCTAATGAAAAAATTCATGCAGGTTAAGGTCATGCATGTCCCTAGAGCCGAGAACTCCCGAGCTGACACCTTAGCAAGGCTAGCCACAACTTCTCAAGATAACCTAGACAGACTAATTTTAGTTGAGCACCTAGCTTAGCCATCAGTAAGCCATGAGGATGAAGAAGTGTTCCTTGTACTGGTCCAACCAACTTGGATAGATCTAATCAGGGAGTACTTTTAGAATGGAATATTACTAGCAATTCTAAAGAAGCCGCAAAACTAAGAGTCAGATCATCCAGATTCACCCCCATACAAGGAAATCTGTACAAGCAGGGTTTCTCGGCACTTCTCCTCAAATGTATAAGGAGTGAAGAAGCTGATTACATCCTAGGGAAAATCCACGAAGACATCTGCGATAATCACATCAGAGCTGGAGCTTTGGCAGGAAAAATATTGTGGCATGGTTATTTCTAGCCCACGCTGCTCAAAGACGCAATAGAGCTGGTCAGAAGGTGTAAGGTCTGCCAACTACATACCAACATCCCACACTGTCCACTAGAGCTCCTCACCCTAGTGATTATCCCCTGACCATTTCAATAGTGAGGATTTGACATACTTGGACCTCTTCCCACCAGCACTGGACAATGAAAATTTGTCATCATTGAAGTAGACTATTTCACCAAATGGGCTGAGATGGAGGCCTTGACAATAATTACAAAGTAGAAAGTTCATAACTTCACCTAAAAATCCATAATCTGTAGGTTCGAAATACCCAGGGCAATCGTGTCAGACAATGAGAAGCAGTTCGACAATCCCAAATTAAAAAATTTTTGTGCCCAATTGGGCATAAGAAATTACTTCTCTGCTCCAGCTCATCCTCATTCGAATGGACAAGCATAAGTAACTATCCGAACAATAAAGCAGCTCTGAAGACCAAACTCGAAACCTTAAAAGGACGATGGGTGGAATACATTCCAGAGGTGTTATGGGCTTACAGAACTATAACCAGGTCAACAAATGTCAAGAAACACCGTTTTCCTTGACATTCAGAATTGAGGTAGTAGCTCCTGTGAAGATAGGCATCCCATCCTCGAGGATAGAGCTCTCCAAACCTGAGCATAATGATGAGTTACTTCTGCTCAACCTCGACCTCTTAGATGAGAAGAGGGACAGAGCCTTACAATGCATCATGAGTTATCAGAGAAAGATAGCCCAATATTACAACAGGAAGGTCAGGCACAAAAGCTTCAAAGTCGGAGATCTGATCCTCAAGAAACTCCTCTCTACAGGAAAGGATCCCTCTCACAGAAAGTTAAGGCCCAACTGGAAAAGCCATACATCATATCCAAGATAATCAGACTTGAGAATTACAAGCTACAAACGGAGGAAGGAAAGATCTTACCTCATTCCTGGAATGCTGACCATTTGAAAAAAAAAAATTTAGTAGCCAAAACATTTGTAAAAGTTCATCATTAATAAAAATGATGAAGTTTCAGCCCAGTTAGTGTTCTATTACTAGCATAAGCAACCGATGAGCTCTTCAACTCATAAAGAGACGATGAACTCCTTAGCTCATAAATAAGTGATGAGCTCCTTAACTCATAGATAACCAATGAGCTCCTCAGCTCATTAATAAACGATGAGTCATTCAGCTCATTAGTAAACGATGAGCTCTTCAACTTATAAATAAATGATGAGTTTCACAACTCATAAATGAATGATGAGCTCCACAGCTCATAAATGAACGATGAGCTCCTCAGCTCATAAATAACAATGAGTTCCTCAGCTCCTAAATAAACGATAAGCTCTTCAGCTCATAGATAACCGATGAGCTCTTCAGCTCATAAATGAACGATGAGCTCCATAACTCATAAATGAACGATGAGCTCCTCGGCTCATAGATAAACGATGAGCTCCATAACTCATAAATAAACGATGAGCTCTTCAACTCATAAATAAACGATGAGTTCCACAGCTCATAAACAAACGATGAGCTCTTCAGCTCATAACTAAACAATGAGCTCTTAAGCTCATGAACACTCGATGGGCTCTTCAGCTCATAAACTCTCGATGAGCTCTTCAGCTCATAAGCTCTTCAGCTCATAAGCTCTTCAGCACTCAATCAAATCTTCACCTCACAAAGATTAGGGTAAGCATCTCTACTAGTTCTGAGATAAGTTCTTCAACAAATGAAGAAGCTCATAGCAAACAACTAAGTTCAACAAACATAAGGGAATACCTCATACTTGGTAAAATTCAGATTCACTTCCAGAAGAATAGAGTTCTCCTTGAAGCAAGGAGGTAGAGGGGAAAGAACAAAATACAAAGCAAACAAGATGAAAAAAATTTTTATTTCTCAAAAGAATACTTTTTCATTTCTCAAAAGAAGTACAAGATTTTCTTAGTACCAAAAGAAGCAAAGAACAGAAAGCAAAAGTCCTAAGTCCCTACAGCAGGGTCAGAAGTGGCTTCAGGAAGCTTAGGCACCTCAGGAGTAGAAGAAGCAAGAGCATCAGAAGTAGCTTCAGGTAGCTCAGGAGCAAAGGAAGCAGGAGCTTCAGTAACAATGGAAGTAGGAACTTTAGCTAGGGGCAGAGTCACCTCAAAACTCCCTATCTATGCCTCAAAAGAAATAGGGCCAGGAGTCTGAAACTCAGAGTCAGCAGGAGCATCACTGACCATAGACTCCTCCACCCCAAGAGCAGTAGGAACTAGGACCTCTGCGTCCTTCTCAACCCTTGACTTTTCCTTCTCCTTGTCCAGAGGAGAGTTGAAATCAAAATCTTGATCTGGATACTTCTCCATGGCTTGCTCCTGGAAGGCAATGTATCTTGCAGCCCAGTTCGTAGCTACCTTATACTTGAACTCTACAATCTGAGCATCCTTTTTACGATTCTTGGCTCTTCTGCCTCGATCTCATCCAGCAACGTGGAGTTGACCTCAACTAGCATGATATACTCCTTCTTCAAAGTAAGGAGAGAGCCAAGAACTTTAGAAGCATCCTTCTGCGCCTGAGTTAAGCTGACAGTCTTCAGTTCGAGCTTCTCCTTTACCATCTTAGCCTCTACCCCTAGGCTCTTGTTTACTGAGGCCAGCTCCTCAACTTGAGCCTTGATGTCATATACCTGGGCCTTGAGATCATCATTGGTGAAGCCCAGCTCAGATGCCTTTGAAGACTTCTGAGCCTGCTCAACTGTGATCTCCAAAGCTCGAACCCGGTTTACCAAAAGCACTTATGTGAATGGCCAGTTGAGAAAAGCATAAGAAGAAGTCAAGGTCAGCAAAAATTATTTACTCAAAGCAGAAGCAAACTCAAAGAGATTAGGACTTACTGAAGTTGTTGCGTACAAAGCAGTAGTAGCAGAGATGTGTAAAGGGATCATTGAGACCTCTTGAATATCGGGCTCAGGAATAACTGAGGCAATGGTCTCAGTGGCAAGGCTCATGTTCTTAATAAGCGAACTCTTGCCCTTCTCAACCTTTGTCAATAAACCCTCCACATGCAAGCGAGGAGTCTTCTCGAGAGGCCAGGAAAAGGAAGACCCTCGCAAGAGAGGAACTATGGCCTCCATAGCTCCAGCAACCTCTGCTGACGAAGGGGAAGATGATGCCCTAGCACGTCCAGAGGAGCCCTCGACGAGAGGAGGACACCCCTTGAGAAGTAGAGGTTAGAACGGCCTTTTGTGAAGTCAGTGGAGGTGAAAAGATCGCCTGGGAAGGAAGAGAAGGTGGAGGCACTTTTGTTCTCTACACCTTCGAATAAGGATCAAGCCTAGACCCGACTCCAACTTTACACTTTCCAGCAGCTTTGCTGCTCCTCATCTGGGATGTCTTAGCCCTCACAACCTCAACGTCAGGAGCCAACAAGTTGGAACCTAAGAAAGTAAAAAGGTTAGCTAACACAAAGAGAAAGAAAGAAAGAACCAGAGATAAAAGGGGAAGAATCTTACTGGTAGGATCTTCTGCATCAACTACAGAGATGAGAATTGGAGTCTCAACTCTTACCTCATGAGGGCTGAATCCAAACTTTGTAAGCACATAATGTTTGATCAAGTTAGAATGTTTCTCCCGGCGACAATCCTCAAGCTCCAGCAAGGCAAGCCTATCTTCAGCTCTGAGCTTGGGACGAATACCTGAGACAATCCAAGGAGATAAGGTCAACAAGAAAAATACAAAAACAAAATGAACCAACTTAACCCTCCTCTAAACAAGGACACACCCAGGTTATCAAGACCTGACCAAGAACGAGGAACATGAAAGGTGTCAATGGCATTACTCAGGTCAAACTCTTATTCCTTCCCTGACACAAAGAAGAATAGTTTCTTCTAGTTCTTGTGGGAGCTCGGCAGGTCAGTAATCAAGGCTGGAGTCTTCACCAGTTTGGGGATGTACATAAAGCCATCAGAAGGGAACTTGACATTGAAGTATTTCATGATTAAAGGAATCGAAGGGGTACGAAGCTCATTTTTTAAAAAAAATACGAGAAGACCCACCAAAATACCCCAAAAGTTGGGAGAGATTTGCGCAGAGCATACATTGAAATGCTGGAGAACAGATTTGATGAAGGGGCATATAGGGAACTTAAGACTGTTCTCCAGAGAAGCTACGAAGAAATAGGTCTTCTCAGAAACCTTGGAGTCATACCTTATATCTAAAGAGGGGCACCAATAACGCATAACCTTGGGAAAGCCAAACCTCGTAGAGAGGACTCTCATGAAAGGAGGTGTAACCTCGCTTTGACCTATTAGGTCTAAAGCATGAGGAACAGGTTTAGAGCTCTCAACATTGCCTAAGGGCCCAGCTTTACCTTTTTTAGCCTTTCCTTTTTAAGATCGCTTAGAACTCGAGGAAGACCCTAGTAAAGATAAAGACACCTCTACCCTCTCCTCAAGTTATCTATTTCATCACCTACATCCTCCAGGTCATCCTCTTCTAATTCAGGAGACCTATCACCCATGACAAGAGAGATAGACGAAGCAGTGACTTCGGAAGAAAGAGACATGATTGAATAGGAGAAAGGATGAGTGAAGGAGCTGTAAAAGGGGGGAACATAAGTAAAACAATCTCTAAGAGCCCTAAGGTTGAGACACTAACGGCCAAAGAGAAAAACTCTAGCACTAAGGTAAGGGTCCAAGAAGAGGGGAAGAAAGGATAAGGAACGACCTCAATTCCTAAAGTAACAAAAGCGAAAAGTTCAGAAATTAAACAACCACGTCGAATTCAATGGATCTAGAATGAAAGAAAGATTAAAAGAGGAGAAGAAAGAGTAAAGTAAGGGACGTACCTAGGTGGGAACGATTGAGAAACCAAGAACCAAGGGAAAATCTGAATGAATTAGGCCAGCTTCGCAGAACCTTCGGAGTAAAATTGAGAATTTTTCTGAAAAACCCTAAATCTTCAACGAATTGGGGAAGATGAAAGCAGCAGAGGAAGGAAAGAAAGAAGACGGAGAGGGTTCAAAATATTGAAAGAGGCGGTTGTCTGATGATGCATTTAAGGCTAAGCATAGGGACAGACACGTGAAACCTTTAAGTAAGGGACGTGCACGAGAAACGAGGAGGGAATGATTGCACGTTTGCCATAACCGGAAAAAAATGTCCAATTATGCGCATCTCGAAGTCTATCCAGGGCAACCTCACTCGCCCAAGGCAGAGTTCAGTCCCAGCTCATACAACTCTGCTTGACTAGGGACTGAGGGGCAATTAATGGTACCACGAATATGCCCAAGGTTGAGCTCGATAATTCAAGTCAGATCTCTCAGGTCGGGAGCTCAGCTCAGTCAAGTTACCCATAGACCTCGACTCCAGACCTTAGACCCAAGGAAGGCTGCGCATATGACAACTTGATTCCACCAAATACCCCATTAGTAGCAACGGTTACTTATCAGGCGCAAGTCTCATAACCGCCCCAACATCTACCGCATCAATTGCGCAATAGAAGCAACCGTTACAAGAAAGAAGCTAGGATCTCGCCTCAGATTAAGCTAAGCCCAGGAATAACTATAAATAGGAGGCAAAGTCCTCGACAGAAACAACAAGTCATTGTAGCCTCACTAAAATACTTTCTGTAAACTCTCCAATAATCAAGATATTCAGGAGTAAGAGACTCCCTTGAGAATGAATTAGTCGAGCTCTCAAGCTGACGAACCACTATAATCACTCTGTGTGATCATCCTCATTTCCCAGATCATATTCTCACGAATCTTGGAGCTTAGATTGAACTAAACTTAACTGTTCAGTGCACTTTATACTCTCATCACTACTTAATCGTGTTAAGAGCATTATTAGTTACATTTTCAAATCTCTACTTCTGCCTCCAACAAGCGGAGTCGGAATTGGAATTATAGTAGTTTAGAGTCGGAGGGAAAAATTCACTCCAACTAAAGTCGGAGTCAAAATTCGGAGGTGTGCTTTCCAACTCTGTCGGAGTCGGTGCCTAGTCCTAGTTTTAACATAATATATAATCTAAGGACCGCATGCTACAGTGTTGTAAACCATACATAAGATTTTTTTTTTCAACATGCAGGAGTGTTGAGACTAATTATACGCACATCGACTAATCTCCTCTCCGATCCGGTTAAAGACAAACCATCCACATTGAGATTAAGATATTCATGAGAAAGAAATTCCTCTTGGCCTGATCCCTTGAGATTGTCAAAATTCAAATTTAAGATATCTGAATTTACAATTCATTTTTATTACCACTTGAGTTACACCTTAGAGTTCATATGATGGGTTTAATCAAACCAACCTCATAGTTGGGATAAATTTGGTGTGAAATGACATCAACAAAATTA
This sequence comes from Ilex paraguariensis, assembly GCA_963454935.2. NCBI lineage: Eukaryota > Viridiplantae > Streptophyta > Magnoliopsida > Aquifoliales > Aquifoliaceae > Ilex > Ilex paraguariensis. The sequence continues at coordinate 45,986 of CAUOFW020002041.1, forward strand.
AAATATGAATTTACCATTTTTCCCCAAAGATAAGTGTGAACTGAATGGGACAAAAGGTTGGATTGGATGAGTTGTTAGTCCAGTCCAATCCCGATCTCAAATTTTATCCAAACGCCCCTAGATTGGACGCTAGGTTCTTTGAGTGAATCCTATTGTGTTACCAGTAATGCTACAATAACATAAAATTTTGGTATGATTTATTAATCTAATAACTTGACTGATAAAATATGTTCCAATAATATTTTATCATGACTATTGAATTTTTTCATTGAGATCAGATTACTTACACATTATTATGTCAAAATATTAGATCAAATTTTGAAGTCTTAAAATAATTATGCTCATATTACTCAAAAATTGGATTATAACAAACCAAACGGATGAAACATATTAACGATCATCATGATGCATAGTGCAAAAATTTAAGTAGCTAATCAATTATATTTGCATTGATTTCTTCAATTTTGTAGTATTTTCAGTTACATAAATAGTCCCTTCTAAGCAAAGGTTAGACTATTTACATTTGAATTCTTCTAAACTCCGCAATAATGGAAGCTTCATGTATCAGTTTTATGTAACATTTCTAGTGAAAATGTACCTCATCAAGAACAATAGCGGCTGTCCTTGAGCTAGGATTGTCAAGATATGATTTTGAACAGCAAATCTTTCTCTAAGAAAGCAAACTAAGAAAATGAGAAGGGTTATGGCCGAAGTGACCCCACTTATAAGAAATAAACCGCTGAAACTCTCAAGGTTCAGAGTGTTGCTGGGGTGGCTGACAGAGCTCTGAGGCATAAAAAATGATCCATTAAACCATGACTTCTCCAGCATCGCAAGTTTTCCTTCTGCTCTTAGTTTTGCAATTGCCCTTGATACCTCAGGCACCAAAGGTGAACCTTTCTGGAAGACCTGCAAAAGTACACGTATAACAAACAAACTAAATTATTAACAGTCTGTTCATATTTCTTACATTCCAACAAAAAAAGAAAAGGAAAAAGAAAGAAGAGGGAAGGCGGTGGGGGGGGGGGGGGGGGGGGGAGGGGGTAGGGCTATTGAAACTTCATCTCCTAAAGTTTTTAACATTTTTAGTTTGCCCTTTATACTCTGATTTTAAAAAAAGTGAAATGTAAGACTTTTAATCTGAGAGTATAAAGTAATTTTTTTTTAATATTTTAAAGGGCAAAGTGTTACTTGCCCAAAAACTAACAGTCTATTTACTCTCCTCCTAAGGTCATCCCTCAGGGATTAATTCTCGCAATTGTTGTGAAATTCTAGGTGGAATATACAAGACTTTTAATCTTGAAGGAGGAAGTTAAAAATTTTATAATCTCTTTAGGAGACAAAGTGTCATTTTCCCAAAAAAGTTAAAATTCTTACTATCTTGTAGGGATTAATTCCGATACTTGTCCTAGCTATGTCTTACATAGCCAGAACAAAGAAAAAGACAAAAAACATATTCATAGACAACTTGATGAATTTAGTAGATCTTTTTAGGAGACCACCATCACCATTTATTGAACCTATCCAACTTTCACAGGGTGCGATTGCCAGTGGTTTATGGTTTTGCTGTACCTACTGTTTCTATTTTGGGATCAATATCAACAATGCAGTTCAATAAACTGAATGAGAATTATAGAACTATGACAAAAGCAAACTTTTATAGAGGAAGGAATGGCATTTTAGAAGAAGATACTCACAAAGCCAAAGCCATTGGAGGTAGATTCATAAGCGATCATAGCATAGTCAGCCGGATACTTGGCAAGGAAAACTTTAATGTATGGAATTTCATCAGCGATGGCGTCTACACCGCCATTCTTACTTCCTTTTGACAGAGCATCGATGTATTCCTCCTGTGATGTATAGGGTTTAAGCCTATCATCCTTGAAATTCACTTTGTTGGCAATAGGAATATATCGTTGCCCACCGAAAAAGTCAGAATGGTAACCTATATAATCCCTCTTTGATTCTTGAATTTGCTGAACCGTCAACAGTGAACTCAAAGTTGCAGTGTAACTAGAAGTCAGTATGAGCAGTATGAAGACCCAAATGATCACCACGAATTTGGACAAATTGCTTAACAATCTCTCTCCTGCAATGTCAACCCACATAGTCAGTTAATGGGTCACCTATATTTTAAAGAAATTTCCAATTTCCCCCTTGTGGTTTGGGTCTGAAGCATTTTATCCCCTGTGGTTCAAATATTACCACCATGACCCCATGTGGATTTAGACCAATTTGCACTGTTAGCTCCGTTAGTAATATTAGTAAAATGACCTAAACACTTAACATGTATAACCAAATTACAATTAAAAAATCAATTAACCACATCGGCAACAACACAGTGGTGACACCATCTCCACCTACAATCACTATTCACTCATATGTTGCAGTCAAGTTACATGAGTACATTCACGGCTTGGACATTTTCTCAAGCACCAGACATGCAAACCGCCAACAACTATGTGCAAATTACTAATTCAATACAAAACCCAACTAATCAATACAATCAAGAAACTAACTATCTATCACTGTTAGCCCCTAACACCCAACAAAGAATCATGAGAAGGGCTTCCGTTTCGTCAGGGTGTGAGTTGAAATGGCTTCATTGTAAATTCACTCATTACTTATATGTCATTTTAGTGTGTGAGTGTGTGTGTGTGTGTGTGTGTGTGTGTGAGAGAGAGAGAGAGAGAGAGAGAGAGAGCTTACTATGAGCAAAAACAAGAGCTGAAAAAGAGAACCAGCACACAGTTCCAATTTGTTGAGCTAGTGAGCCTTGGAACTCTTCATTTATGGGATGTTCAATAACCCAAACCACAAAGCCCGTTAATATGAAGCAAGCTGCAGTTGCTAGCCATAGCTTCCCATCAAGAGGCTTCAAGAAGATCCACATGTTTTTGTTATCCATAGGTTTACGAGCTATCAGTCCGACACCCTCATCGGTGAAAGGAATTGTAAAGTCAACATACTGACTTCTATTCGCCATAATTGTTATATCCCCCACAGCTCCATCATATTTCTAATAATTCAAGAGAACACAAATAAAATCACTGTTTGACATTAGTAGAACTCGTGACATGTATCAGTAAACTAAACTCAATTTAAGTGAACAATTGTTTTATCCTAAATATTTGGTACTGGCTTCTAATGCCTATTTTTTATCAATTTCAATTGGTGACAAGTGTTTTTGTAACAACATATAAATTTTGAAATTTTTTTTAAGACATGCAATGTGAGGAGGTCTCCATACAATTATTCAAAAGTGCTATATATGTTGCTACAAAAACACTTCTGAAGTCCAAGCTCAATGTAACCTATGTGGATGTCGAGAGACCAAGGAGAGTCTCCCACTTTATCCTGTTAGTATAAAACTCAAGAGGGTCTCTATGTTACCTTCGAAATATGAGTGTCCTCTTGTGTAATTTGTAAAGATAAGCGAACAGAATGTATCATCAAGAAGGTTTTTTGGGAAATTAAAGACACTAAGTCAGTTTCTTACTTAATATATTGAATATATATATAACCATGGAATAAATATGCCTGTGTTTTCCTGTCTCTGAAAAATAAGAAAAAGATTCGGAAATTTTATGTAAAGTTAATAAAAAAAAGTTTCATATGGTACTTCTCATCAAAAAAAGCTTCATCTGGTACTCTGAATATCTTTAACACAGTAACCAAGTGCCCCAATTAGAAAACAAGACGTCTGTCTGTCAATATCCCACCAGCCACACACGACCTAAGATAATTATTTATTAGGGTGCAAAGTGCAACTTTTAAAATCTTTCTTGGACAATAAAATATTGAGAACTTCAAGGGTCAATATAAGACTTCTTATCTTTGTGGAAGCAAAGTGAAAATTCTAAAATATTTCATGTGGCTAAAGTGACATTAACCCTTTACATTTTAATTTTGCTGAAAAGTCATTTCTCTATTGTGGGAAATAGACATACCTGTAGATACACCTGATAGGTAAGATCATTGTACGATCCTAAATTCTTTCCGTTGTCGCCCACAAATGGAATGAATTCATAGGTTACTGCAAATGGTAAGGCTCCCATGGCAGCATTGAATGCATCTATACAATATCCAGACACAGTTGTTTCATTGGTCTCAGGATTTCGATCCACAGACACCAACTCCTTGAATTCTGAGTTTGTTGGAACACCAATTCTGAGCTTTTTCCCACCCATTCTCATCATCCAACCCTTTGGAATAGTTGCAGACCCTCCTGGCCATATAATGGTTTCCAGACTGTTACTGGAAGATCCATACTTTCTGTTACCGGATGAGTATATTACTTTGGTGATTCCATTTGTTGATGTCCAAAACCCAACCCTTCTCTTTCCTTTGCCAATCAAATTCAGAATTTCCAATGCATTGGAGGCCAGTTTTCCATTCAGAATTTGGAACTCACCACTTAAACCCTTGAATCTGATTTTCAGTAACTCATTCAGTAGTATTCTGCCAATTTCGGAGACAGAAATGTTAGCTAAATAGACTGAGTTCAATCCTGTGCCTTGATCATCCATGGCAGCAGGAGTATCAGCCCCTACCCTCTCGAAGGCCTTTGCGAGTGCCCAAATTGCATCATATGCCCATATGCCAAACATATTTAAATGCTTCACTTCTATAGTAGGGTCCTTGTAAACTTCATTTTTCCACCTTCTGGTAAAGTTGTGGAGCTCGGTTGATGTGGGAATGTAGGACTTAATACCCAATGCCCCTTGCAATGACTCGATGACTTTCCAATCCAATGAACGGAAGAGATTCATAGTCTTATCAGTTATAATCCAAGCATATCCTTCGCTCATCATTCCAAACCTTTTCACAATCAAGAAAAGGCGAGACGCGAGAGGAGGTGACATATGCACAACAAATACAGTTGTTTGGATGCTCATCTGCTTATGGAGCTCTTCAAGGATTTGATTATCCGTGGCTGAGGGAGAAATGGCACTTCTACAAGCTATTTGAATGTTCTTGTCTTGGAAAGATTCAACCAAATACGGCAAGATTTCTCTCCCTTCATCGGTGTCCTCATATATAATAGCAACATCCCTCCATTTAAATGAGTCTACAATGCTAGCAATGCATTCAAATTGAATGGATGCATCTTGTGTAATTTGAACAAGATATGGATATTCAGTGGAGGATGAAGGACTTGTGCTGAAAGAAAGGATAGGAACATTGGCTTTGTCTCCCAATAGGGCCAAAACCTTTGCTTCAAATGACATTTCCAGACCAATAATTGCTTGCACCTTGCCATTTTCCAGAAGATCAAGAGCTGCGCAAAACAATGGAACAAAAATCAGAACTACGCAAATATATCAGGAGGACACCTACAATACTGATTACTGAATGAGGTACCATACCGAAAGTAACTTTAAAGAGTAATATTATTATGACCTAAACATCTGACCTAATTTGCTGACATAATGGTGTGATTTCGTAGGAATCATGGGATCAACACCAAGTTCTAATGTTTGATGGGGTTTACAGTGAATCCAAAAATCATAGTAAATTAGGTCCCAATAGCATTGCTTAACTTTAAATGTGTGCATGAATTCTACTTAGATGTGTGCATATGATAGTCCTTGTGCTAAATAGACTGGCTCAGTCAGACATGAATCGACTTGGTCTGATTCTTTTATCCATGACAATGAGTCCATATCAATACTTAAATTAGTTGCAAGCCTAGGCAACAACTAAGGCATAAGTGCTATATATGCAGGTAAAATCAAGTATATTTGAAGGGATAAGAGAGGTTGGCTGAACACCTGCTACCTTGTACAATAGTTGTAAAAATTGGAAAGGTAACAATGGTCACCCGTTACATCCTCATTTTGTGGTCATCAAAAAATTCACACCCATAACATCCAAGTTGTAAATTATTCCGAATGTAACTGTGACATCATGAATTACCCATCACAAAAAAAAAAAAGCAATAATTAAGCAAGTAAATCCAAACAACTCAGTAACTAACCGATGTAAAGAAGTGGAGTTTGTTATAATTTATCAGAGAAAAGAATGATATGCTGGAATATTGAAGTAGTAATTTATTCATCAGATCAAACTCCTTAAATAGAAGATTACATCAACTAACTTGCCACTAATTTAGGAACTGCCTCATACTAGTAGCAGAGAACAAAGGAATATATTAGATTACTGATACTCCTAGCAACTGACTACTAAAGACTAGGACAACTAAAAAAAAACAATTTAATTTATAAAACTAAATGCCTAACACCCTCCCTTAAACTGAGTGTTCTACTGACATTCAATTTAAAAGAGTACTTCACCGGTCCAACCCCTCCAGCAACTAGTCTCTCTTAGCTTGCTTGTTGTCGAGTAACCTTGCAGCTCCCTCCCTCAAATTAGATCATCCATGGAACAAACACCAAGTAGCCTTCACAGCTTCACAGCTTCACAAACACATCCAATTTGAGGGGCTTTGTGAAAATATCCGCAACCTGTTCTTCACTTTTGCAGTAGATCAGATCAATAGTGCCATCATTTGCAAGATCACGCAAAAAATGATACCGCACATTGATATGTTTACTTCTTCCATGCAGAATTGGATTTTTTGAAAGTTTGATTGCTGAACTATTGTCACAATAGATCACAGTTGGGCCTTGCTAAGGACTGTGTAATTCTCCAAGAAGTCTCCTCAACCAGATTGCTTGAAATGCACACGCCGCAACAGCGACAAATTCAGCTTCAATGGTTGACAAAGTAACGATTTGTTCCTTCTTTGATGACCAAGATACAGCCCCAAAGCTCATTATAAATGCATGGCCTAAAGTGCTTCGTCTATCATCTGGATCACCTGCGTAGTCACTATCCGTGTAGCCAAATAAACCAGATGTTTCTCCTTTCTTGTAGAATATGCCAAAGTCAATAATTCCCTGCAAGTATCGGAAAATTCTTTTGGCAGAAAGAAGATGCATTTCTGTAGGGTTTTCCATATATCTGCTGATAAGACTGACTACATGCATTATATCTGGTCTTGTTGCAATTAAATACATAAGGCTTCCCACAATTTGCTTGTATAAAATTGCATCAACCTTCTTTCCTTCATGGTCTTTGGTAAGCTTCAGCCCAAGCTCAACCCGTGTACCAACAGGATTGCATTTTGTCATTTGAAACCTTTTCAAGATCTCTCGAACATACTTCTTCTGTGAGATAAAGATCCCAACAGAGTTTTGTACTACTTCAAAGCCAAGGAAGTAATGCATCGAACCTAGATCAAACATCTCAAACTCCGACATCATTGATTTTTTGAAATCATCAAACATAGCACTACTATTTCCAATGAAAATTAAATCGTCGACATATAAACATACTATCAACAACTCACCAACAGATCCAGATTTGACAAATAAAGTATGCTCATGTGGACATTGTTGGAAGCCTGACCTTGAGAAATATGTAGCTATGCAGTTGTACCAAGCTGGAGGAGTTTGTTTCAGCCCATATAAAGCCTTCTTTAGCTTGTACACCTTCTTCATATTCCCGTTTTGAAAATATCCAGGAGGTTGATCAATATACACAGATTCTTCCAACTCGCCATGTAGAAACGCAAATTTCACATCCAATTAGAAGATTGACCACGAGTTTTGTGCTGCCAATGCAAGTACCAATCGAATGGTATCATGTCTTACAACTGGAGCAAAAACCTCTTTGTAGTCAACACCAAACTCTTGCTTGTAACCTTTTGCAACTAGACGAGCTTTGTACTTGTCAACTTTCCTTCTGCATTCAACTTTGTCTTGTAAACCCACTTGACACCAATTGACTTCTGTCCTTTGGGAAGATCGGTCAGTTCTCAGGTGTTGTTCTTCTCAATAGCTGTGATTTCGTCATCCATAGCCTTCTGCCATTTTGGGTCTTTGACAGCATCTTGAAACATAACAGGATCACAGTCTACAAATAGTGCAAAATGTGTGAGTGGATCATCTGATTGATCAACTCCACGTACCTCATAATCTTGCATCCATGCCGGTCTCCTTCTGATACGTTCTGGGCGGGATATGGCTGAAATTTGAGAGTCATCTTCTTCAAACAACACTGCAGGTTGACTTGAAGCGCTGGAATGTTCACCCACTGGAACTTGAGAATGGCTTTCTTCTTCCTCATCATCAAAGCTCACAGTAATATTCTGACTGGAATTGTTAGAAATGTCTGCCCACGTCCTCTCCTCATCAAAAATCACATCCCGACTGATAATGATCTTGCAGGTGATGGGACTAAACAACTTGTAGGCCTTTGACTGCTCACTTACCCCAAGAAAGATGCACTTTTCTCCTTTATCCTCCAGCTTCTTCCTTTTCTTATCTAGTATATGTGTGTATGCTACGCACCCAAAAAATTCGCAAGTGATCGACATTCGGTCTTTGACCACTCCATGCTTCCTCAAGTGTTCTATTTCGAACAGCAACCGTAGGACTTCTGTTCAATAGATGAATACTCCACAAGACTGCTTCTGGCCAAAATCTTTTAGGAAGAAAAGATCTGTTCGGCATACTCCGCACCATATTTAAAATCATCTGATTTTTACATTCCGCTACACCATTTTGTTGTGGAGAGTAAGAAGTTGTAAGCTGCCTTTTGATTCCATGCGTCTCACAGAAATTTGCGAATTCCTGTGAGTTATATTCTCCACCATGATCTGTGTGTAGAGTTTTAATAGGTTGCCCAACTTCTTTCTCAACAAAGGCCTTATAATTTTTGAATGCTAACAAAGCTTCAAATTTTTTTGCAATAAATAGACCCATGTTTTACAACTAATGTCATCGATAAAGGTAATAAAATACCTCTTAATACCATTGGACGACGGATTAATGGGACCACATATATCGGAATGCACCAGGTCCAACACCTTCTTGGCTCTCCATGCTTCTCTTTGGGGAAAAGGTCTCGATGTTGCTTCCCAATCACACATTCTTCACAAACACGTGATGGATGATCAATGTGTGGAAGACCAGACACCATACTCTTTTGTTGAAGCAGCTTGAGACCAAAGAAGCTCAAATGACCATAACGGAAATGCCACAGCCATGCTGAGTCTTTCACCATAACAGAAAAATAAGGAAGACTGGTATTTTGGATCAATAAAGGGAACATCCGATTTGCCGTCACATTAATTTTAGCAATCAGACCCTTCCTTGAATCCTGAATTAGACATGTCCCATCCTAAATGATGATCTCATAGCCCTTTTCTTGAAGTTGACCAACACTCGGCAGATTACTCATCAAACTTGGTACATAGAATACATTTGAAATGGTCTGATGAGTACCTTTAGAGGTCTGAATTTGTACGTTGCCTTTTCCCATAACAGAGATGGTCAAGCCATCTCCAAATTTAACAGATGAACAGTAGGGCTCATCTAATTCAGAGAATATGGACTTGTTCCCACACATGTGATTACTTGATCCTATGTCCAAGTACCACATGCTTTCATGGGACTCCTCAGCTACATTACATGCCATTAAAAGAGAAATTTCTTCTTCCTGTTCAACAAAATTTGATTTAGCTCCCTTTCCTTTGTGCATCTTTATCCGACATTCAGAACGGTAATGGCCGTACCTGTTGCATCTAAAGCATTTGACTTTGGATTTGTCAAACGCTTTTGATTCATGGTCATCACTGTGGTGATCATCCCGTCCTCTACTGCTGCCTTGGTTTTTGTTTTTGGTGTTGTTTCCTCCCTTTCCACGCCCAGAACCCTTCTGTTGCAAAGATGGGTTGTTGGACGAGTATTGCACCAGCAATGCTTGCTCCACTACTTCATGTTGATAAATTCGCTGCTCGTGGACAGGTAGCGAACTCATCAATTCTTCAATCGAAAGGACATCAAGATCCTTTGATTCCTCAATTGAGCAGACCACGTAGTCGAACTTCTTCGTCATTAAACGAAGAATCTTCTCAACCACAGTTATTTCTTCCACTTTTCTCCACACGATCTCATCTTGTTCACAATAGACATAGTTCTGAAGAAATATTCCTCCACTAACTCTGTCGGCTGCATGCGAAGAGTCTCAAATTGCGAATGAAGTGCTTGAAGTTGAGATCGTTTCACCTTTACATTGCCTCGATACTTTTGCTTCATTGCTTCCCAGATTTGTTTTGAAGTATCTTTGGTGAGTATGGTCTCCAGGATTGTGCGATCAATGGCCTGGAATAGGTAGTTCTTTGCCTTCAAGTCCTTCAATTTGATTTCCTCCAGCTTCACTTTCTAAGCATCCGTCAAAGTGCTAGACTCTGCCGGTTCTGTATATCCAACCTCAATGAGATGCCAATACTCTTTGGACCTCAAGAGGTATTCCATTAGGATGCTCCAATGATCATAATGACCATCAAATCTAGGTATAGCAGGCTGCACAAATTGCACTGACGCCATTGAAAGAGAACTGCTATTGCCCAGAAAAACAAGAGGAAGTAGATAAAAGCTACAGCTTTCAACAATTTCTACGTCTCCTGTTTTTGAAACAAGCTCTGATACCACTGTTATAATTTATCAGAGAAAAGAATGATATGCTGGAATATTGAAGTAGTAATTTATTCATCAGATCAAACTCCTTAAATAGAAGATTACATCAACTAACATGCCACTAATTTAGGAACTGCCTCATAACAGTAGCAGAGAACAAAGGAACAGATTAGATTACTGATACTCCTAGCAACTGACTCCTAAAGACTAGGACAACTAAAAAACACAATTTAATTTATAAAACTAAATTCCTAACAGAGTTTACTATATTCAGTGAGGGTAATATTAAATATTTACTCCAAATAGAAAGCTCCAACCGACTGATTTTCTCTTGGGGTTTAGGGTTATTTAGATCAGAACACTCACCGAAACAAATGGCTAGGATAATACCGTTGCAGAAGGCCTAACCGTCCATGTTCGCCGACAAACTACGATTTGGAAAGCTGTGCCGTTGTCGTCCCTCGGATTTTAGCATAAGAAGATGATCTTGCCCTCGATCACTTAGGAGATGAATCACTACATGAAGGTTTAACAGATTTTGGATGGGATCTTGAGGGGCATCTAAGGTGGAGCTTGGAGGGAAATGTTCTGGAATTATGTTGTTTTGTTTGTTTTGGAGGGGGGAGAGAGAGAGGGAGAGAGAGAGAGTGGTTGGGCTATTTTCTTGATCCATTTTGATTGGGCTAATAATTTTTTCCGCAATATTTCTAGGCCCATCATTTTACTGGACAAATCCTTTGTCTTTCTTACAATTTTTTTTTTTTTGGGTAATTAACTTTCTTACAATTTTAATCTTATACAGAAACTACAAATATTTTTGGATAGAGGAAGATGGAAAATTTTAATTCATATAAACACAACAAAAAATATAATTCATATAGTCAACATTAAATAATTGATATTAAGGGTTTGAATTGAGTTGAATTTATTGTTTATTCGTTCTTTAAGATTATACAATATACACTCATCAATAAGCATCTCAATATCATTTAAAATATGATAAAAATATCAAAAATCACTAAATATCGATGTTTACATGATTTTAAAAATTATATGAGGGGGTGTGAATTGAAAAGATCTAAATTAGTTTTTGATTTTTGTTAACGTAACATTGATTATGTCACAGTCCCGATTTTTTGGTGTTACTTAAAAGTATACCTTCTACTTAAACTATGGAGTCAATTTATGATGAACATGGATTGAGGAGTTAAACCAGAGTTCGAAACACTTTGCAAAAAACTCACCTGCTGATAAAGCTTGCAAGGGTTCTCCTTTGGAATCCCTGGTATGAAGCGCAATCCTTGTTTTGTGGTGACTATTCACAGCATAAAAATCAGAAATTGCCATGGTAATGCAACTATGAATTGTCTTCCCAACCCATGAACCCAGATCGAGAATCACTCCAACCCGAACCTCATTTGCTACCGTGGGACTATTGCCTTGTGATCGATCGAATCGGGCATGTAAATGACTCGGAATGACCAAGAGTTGTATTACAAGTGAAAGAATGATCTGGGTTCTCCTCCTCATCTTCATTGGGTAGTTGTTGTTCAACTAAGATCTGAACCTTACATTGCCAGAATTTCTATACTTATATAGTTTGAGGATTGCTAAAAAGCAACAGTTCTGTCAACATCATATGTAAAACCGCGTAACGGGAATTTTCCCAAGAAGAAACAAAAGGTAGGAAAAACACGATAGACTAGGGGAAAAGACTAAGGTAATTGCGGGAGAAAAACAATTTTGGTACCATTCTTCTAATTTTTATTATTTTTGTGAGCATTTTTATAATTTTTGTAGATATTTTTATCACTTTTCCAATAATTATTTTTACAACTTATTATGATAACTTGCTATTAATTCTAACTTTTAAAATTTGGAGGAGTAATACTATATAAACTTAAAAAGTACACTTAAAAATTAAATTTGATAATCATAACCATTGAATAGGCAATGAGTCCCAATAAATGTTGGGACCTATAGTAAAATCCATTGTTGTAATTATTAAATCTAATTTTTAAGTTCATGTAATATTATTCAATTTAGAGTCAAAAATTTGAACGCTTCGTGTTAAAGCACAGTGGCAGCATTTGCTTTTTCACACCTGAATTTCTATCACTTATCTCTCTTTGACATTAGTAGACAAATCGCCTTGATTAAAGAATTCAAATCTCTGGTTATTTAGGGTATGTTTTTTTTTTCTTTTTTTCAGTTCAGGGCATTATTCAGATTATAGCAGTTGGTGCAACATACAACCATATTACAAAAAAAAATGTTTAGTTTCAGTTTCTTTTTACTGGGTTTAGTACTACAAGATAATCTAGAGTATATGTCACTTCTTTTAAATTCTTCGGTAATCTGATCATTGTATAATCGTTTCCACTGACTAAAAAATTGATTGGAGGAGCCCGACCTTCTAAAGGAAAACAAAAACAGAAGAGCATTCTAGTACGATGATATCATTATGAGATTCGAGTAATCCAAAAAAGCACGTCAACTCCAAAGATCATATGAAGTCACCGCCTCCAAAATAATTGTTGGTTCATGGACGTGACTAGAATACATACATTTCCATACTGTTGGACAATTCTTCCATTTTTCAATGCATACAATCAATGTTATCCAACATCCCAAGAAACCCACGGTTGGTACTCATTGCTAATAATCTAACAATGTCATCGTTGTTTGGTGATCTGAGGTATTCATCAAAAAAATTAATACTACTGCCCTCAAAATTTTTTTCAAAATTTCTATTACGGTGTTTTTGTCAATCCTCACATAATCATCAACAGCATCTACTGCAACTCCATAAGCAAGCATCCTTGTGGTGGCTGTCATTTTTTGGAGGTAAGACAAGCCAGTAATTCCAACAGCATTTTTTTTGGGACAAAATATGGATCACAATCTTCCACCTTTGATAGAATACGAAAGAAAAGGGCTCGATTCATTCGAAACAGTCTTCGAAATAAATTTTGGGAATAGATAGGCAGTTCATCAAAATAATCACGATACAGTCTCGTGGCCTTAAACTCGATTGCAAAAAATAACTGAATGACCTTGAA